>MKEJ01031035.1:0-15446 GCA_001753735.1 Embelia ribes
AAAATATTGAAATACAATAATTTAACTATTTTAAATATAATTTATAATTTTAAAATAGTTTAATTTTAGATTCTTTAACATAAAAAAATTCTAAAAATTACTAATAATTGCGCCCTTGTAATTCTTGGGCTATGTGCGATCGCACCTTTTGCACGCCCTCGGGAACGCCTCTGGCACCGAATACTTTCATATATTCGTTATTGTATGGAGTGAAAGATCAGATCCGATAAGTACCCAGAGTTATTGATCTATGATAAAGCTCAAAGTCGTGCATTAGCTCTGATATCGGTTTAGTTAAATTTGAAAATAAATTTTTCTCTCCTTGATCATACCAAAGCTGTGATTACTATGGTACTATGAGAAGGACGCAATGGATATAGTAATGCAATAACAAAAAATAAGAAATATTAATTTTGTATTTTTTTAAAAGATGAGAATTTAGGAGGAAACAAATTCTTAATTCGTATTTAATCGGAAGACAAAAACTTGGGTCCAAAATTGTGAGCTTGAAATTGGCCCAGTCAATTTGTTTTATCAACAAGTGGATAATTTAACCATTATAGACTTAAGAGTCCACAAACTCGAATTTTAAAATGACTAATAATAATCAACTTTAAACTCTATTTGTGACCATAGTTGTTGGTATGGTAAGTTCTCTCCATACAATAATCTTTTTTTTCATATAATTTTCAAGAATTATTGTATTTTGAAGATAAATTAGTATAATTGAATGATAATTTATTACAAGTATTTTTAGTTTAATTTTTATTAAAATCAATTATATTAAATTATCCTCAAATTATAGTAATTTTGTTCTCAAAATACAATAATTCTATGCAAAAACAATCTGGTATATTACAAGAAAAAAAAATATTGTATTGAGAATAAATCCGTTGGTCTAATTCGTAACTCTACGGGTCTATCAGTTAACCTACAGGTCTATCCGTTAGAGTTTGAGACTGTATTTGAGACTTAGGGTATGCAATCGAATATAACGTTGTATACATATAGAGAGCGAAAGAGCCTGTTGGCAATCGATAAACCTATCATGTCAATCGATTGATATGCTGATAGATTGTTCCGCACTTGCATCTCAGCATTATACTCTTTCCATCCACAAATAATATGACCAATTTGACATGCAAATAGTTTTAGGATAGTAATTTAAAAAGTAGCTTCTTAAAATTTGAATGAAACATTCATTGCCCAATTTGTCCTTATTTATTTTATCTTATTCATTTCACTAATGACGAGGAGGCAATACCCAAATATATGAATAAATAATCATTATTTTTTAACGTTTCGAAAAGAAAATTGGACTTATTATTTGTGAATGAAAGAAGTAATACAAATATGGTGCAAGTATTGCTCCCGGATTTTTCTTCACATACTTCTCACAGACTTGCACGATCAAGGTGTTCGTTGTATGCAGAATGATTAGACCTCGGGGTCAAATGGTGACGGAAAAGAAAAATCTTTCATTTCTCCCTTAACCACAATTTGATTCGCGGCTTATGAAAATAAAATTTACAATAAAGCCACAGAAAAAGAAAAAAAAAAAAAACTTGAAATTTTTTAATCCCAAGAAACTGTGAGCTGTACTTACATAATAAAAAGCCATAGTATTCCGGAAATAGATTTTGTTATGCATGAAACTCTAATTAAAGTACCCCAAAAATTTTCCATCTGGCCGGGTTGATAGAATAGTGATTAATTTGGGGGGTTTAGCATAACAGTATGTTGTTTAGCCGTTACGTAATATTTTTTAGCAGTTAATAAATAATTGATAGCTGATATTAGAAGAATAAGTCCCCGTCTAAAACTTAAATAAAAAAACTTTTCAAATGCCAATTACTTTTTTATCTAACAACTGATAAATATTATGCAACAGCTTATCAATATCTCTGTTGTACAACTGCTCGAATCCAACTCTGAAACATAGAGTATTACCCGAATGGCATTTTTTCAACTCCTACGTATGATCTTAATTTCTAAATTATAGAGATGATTGGTGTTTTTCGTTGCAACGCAATTAACTAACCCTCCTTTGTTATCCAAATGTACAAATAATGGCTCTAAAGATAAGGACAAAATCATCAACAGTCGGCCCACCTTAACAATATATAATAATATACTATGCCCAACCGTGTTTTCTTTTTTTATTCCCAAGCGTGTTTTCAATTTTTAAAACAAAATAAACATGCCACAAATGAACGATTTATTTGGCACAATCTACGTGGATAGTAATAATAATAATAATAATAATAATAAATTAGTGACGGTCGATTTAATTTTTGGACTTGTTTATTTTACCGTTACCATTTTCCGCTGCAAAACTAATTTTGGTGCTTTGTGGTGTACCATTACCCTCTTTTGTAGCTAAATCTATACGATAATTATATTCATACTCATTATTTTATTTTCGGTATTTTTTTTAATTTTTCATTTAAATTACTATTAATACCACAACTAATAACTATTAACACCTCACATAATTTATTTTTTAAAATTTAGAAGGGTAACTAATAGATTATAACATATAATATTAATAAAAATATATTACAAATAAAATAAAATAAAATTTTAACAAAATTAGTACTTTGACAAAGTCGAAACTAATTTCACAAAGTTGAAAGCAAACCTTCATCTTTATGGCAAAGTCAAAATACTTTAAAATATTATTTTTAACATTTTAAAATATTTCATAACACACGTCTTACTCACACTCTCAACACCCTTTTACAAACTATCGAAGGAATAAATAAATTATCAAATTCTTTTATAGAAATCAATCAATTATGTATCTATCACCCAACCCAAATAAAAAAAATTTAAATATTTCGTTGAGAGTATTGGGTAATTTCTGGAGGGTATCAAATAATTTGTATAATCAACCAATTCAGATAAAAAATTGAACTTTTTTTTTTAGTATTGAGAAAATTTTAAGTTCAAATAATATAGACACAAATTGAGATATATATATATATATATATATACATACATGTTTGTATATTAGTTGTATTAAAGAATATATATTTGATCATCAAAATCTTCACTAAATTATTCAAAAGAGGATAATATATATATATATATAGAGAGTATGTGTTTAGAGGAAGAAGCGTTGGAGAAAAATTGAAAGGTTTTTAATGTATAGTGCTAGAGATAATTAATGTGGTGCTAATATAACAAATTAGTATAATAGTAATGTAGGGCGAAAAGTAAAATATTTGGTGACAATAAAATTGCCCTTCTTGAGTTAAGATAATAGAGTCATAAATGGTCTAAATTAGGAACACTTTAATATTTTTTGGACATCCAAAATAGAAAAGAGAAACTATTATTTCATAATACTATTTTAAGTATCTAAAATTACCATTTTTCCCACGTCACAGTCCAAGGTTGACTTTCATGTGGAACAACTATTATCTATTACCTTCCTACTTTATTTATTTAGGACTGACAATTGGAAAAACTAGAGTATGACCATCGTATTTTAATAAAAATATTTCATTAATATTCATAATTTTTTGATAATTTAATTTTTGGAAATTACAAAAAATATTGGATGTGTACTAGTTAAGAGGTATTTTGATAATTCATGAATTATATACGATTTTTAAGCTACTTTTACTTTGCCCCAAAAACTTGGAGAGTAAAGAGTGACAATCTCATGGGGGATAGCATAATTTCATAAACTATAGATGATATTCTAAAATTTGTAGAAACATAAGGGGCACAGTGCAATTTACCGAGTCTTTTTTTCCCCTTCTTTTTGGCTTTAATAATTAATAAATAAATAATAATAAAATAATAAAAAGTAAAAACAATAAAAACATTTTTTTTTTCTCTCCTGATAAACCCCCAAATCAAACCCTCGGCATTCAGAGATGGCGTTGAGGCAAATTATATCATCCCTCAAACGACAAACCCACTTATCTAAACCTTCAATTCCTAGTTTTGCAACCTTCTCTTCCAAATCCAATCCATACCCAGGTGAGAATTTCCTTAATAGGGTTTTATATGCATAATAATACATGTATATGTATCGTGTCAAGATCGTTTGTTTCGTAGGCCCGGTTTGGATTGCTGTTTGAATGTTGCTTCCGCTTTTTATTTTTTTTTTCTCTTGGAAATTGTTGTAAAGATCGTTTCTTTCATAGGCCCAGTTTGGATTGCTGTTTGAATGTTGCTTCCGCNNTTTTTTTTTTTTTCTTGTAAATTGTAGCCTGAGTTGTTTGGTAAATTCTACTGCACCTGTTTTTAACAATTTGCTTCTGTTTTTTTTAAGAGTGCATTTGGAAGCAGCCTAGGGGTGCTTTGTAAAGCTATTTTTTATTTTTTCCATTAATTATCATAATAATCTTAATTATATTTATTATATTCCCCATGTGTACATATTTTTGTCTTTTTACAATAAAAAACATCATTTTACCAAACACTACACTACTTATTGAAGCAATTTTTAAAATTAATTTACCAAACACTAGGATTATAACCGTTTTTAGAATCAACTTTCAAAAGTAGCGTTAAAAAACAAATTTTAAAACGCACTAGCATTCCCAAACTAGGCCTTAATAGATCTAGCTACTTATCATTTATCAAATAAGGCTTGAGAATGTCTAGATATCTAATCTAAATCATAAATTCAGCAAATCACCAATGTTGAAATTGAGAAAGAAGCTAGGACCATCGAACTTAAAACTTGTTACCATATAGACCACAGAAAACAAATAGCCTCAGCTTTTCCAAAGGCACAAAAACTTACAAACTAAAAATTAAGGACAAATAAGAAATGAGTTAAAAAGCCACAGCCAAACAAGCCCAAAATAATCCCACGAATTATAATCTAAACCAGAACAACTAGTTCAATATGAAAGACATAACCCCACTTGTATCAGTGTCCCTAAACGGCATCCTATATTTTTAGGAACTAAACTAAAGGGAACCCCACCATGTATCCAAACACTATTCAATCTCCTAAATATTAAGGGATTTGCTACCATTCTCCCCTTGATCTTTTAAGTTTCCTTGCCCGGCGTGAGCATTCTCCACACATCTGCATCTATTTTAGAGTTTTAGGTATAAAGATTAAAATTCAAGCTTTAAAACAGTTATACCGTTGGGAATGCCATTATACTTATTGTTATACTCTTAAATTTGTAATTGCAACACTAACATGAACAGCTCGCCCTTCAACATCGGCTCACAAGGAGGGGGTGCCAGTGTAATTATAGTTCGTTTGGTTGCAGTTTTTCAGTAAATAAGTTATCTTAATTCTGACTAAGAAAAAAACAATATTTAGACAAAAAAAAAACAAATAAATTAAGTTTAAAAACTGAGCATGAAAAAGCTATTCAACCTTTAAGCAAATAAGCCTTTAAGCAAATAAGCCGAAAAGCTAAAGCATATAAACTGCAATCAAACAACCCCTTTATTAGGGCAAATAGAGGCAAAAAAAACTCAGCTTTTTCAATTCACTTACGTGTCTATCCCCCACAGGGATTTTGACCGAGTAAGACTGCGGAAACGACATCGCATTGCTCGCCAACTCAGACTCCGCCGAACCCACGCAGCCTTTGACTCCTAATTTGGTGAATTTACTGTTACATGGTCTTATAGATACGGAATATGGGAAAGACAGAGTCTTTCTGCGGCGGCAGAGAGATGAGGAGAGGGTAAGCGTGTATTTGTTGAATTGGGTGTTGTGTTTGTTGAATTGGGTGTGCGCAAGGGTTCCGCCATGGAAGCTAGGGTTTACTAACATTACTGGGAAGTGAAGTGGGGAGTGTGGAGGAAGAAGAAGAGAGAGAGAGACTTATCCGCTTGTGGGAGAGATCGAGAGAGAGGTTGGGGTTTTGGGGCTTTAGCTCTTTTTGCAATTTAATAATTAATAATATACGTCTAGTAATGAACAATATCATAAATGATAATAATAACTCATACTCCAATATAGTATTACCGAAAGGAGTAGGATTTTTCTACATTTTTACACATAGAACAATTTTATCTGTGTGTCTTACACGTAAATTTTGTGATTTCATACACTTTAAAATATTTTATTAATATCAAAATAAATCATTATGACATATTTGGATAGCAAAAATCCGGAAAGAAGAGAGGAGATGAGAGAGACTGAGGAAGTTGTTGGATTTTTGGGTTTTTAGCCTTTTTTATAGGAATACTTAATAATTAACTCTTTTTTTTGTCTTTTTTGCTATTTATGGTGATCAATTTTTAATAATTTTTTTTTTTTTTTTTGCATACAATCGTTCAAGTGCGCTACGTTAGATTTTTATGAAATCAAAATAAATTTGATGTGGCATATTTGATAGCATAATGGAAGAGGAGGGTTGAGATACTTGAGAGAATGAGGGGAAGGTTTGGTTTTAGCTCTTTCTATAACAATATTTAATAATTAACTTTTTTTTTTCTTTTTTTTGCTATTCACGGTGATCGATTCTTAATAACTTGATAAATTATTGTAACATTTAATTAATAGCAATTCATGCTCCTGGATATTATTTTACTCGAAAATTAAAGAAATGGGAACTAAGTAATGGTATTTTTATTTTTATTTTGAGTTAATTAAATAATAGTATTATAAGAAAATATTCTCGCTCACCATTCATTCCATGCGAAACATTTACCCACTGATGTGGCGTGATTTGTCAAAATTTATTTGTGATTCTTATTTGTAATATATTGAACTATTTTACTATAAAATAGTACGGATAAGTGTGTGAAAAATAATAGAAATTGTGCAAATAATCATATGATAAAGTATTGTGCTATAATTTTACTTTTATAGTGATGAATAGATTCTAAACACAAAATTATTTGACAATTATAGTAAATGATTGACCACACCAGATGGTTGATCATACGAGATCAAACATTTATAAGATAGTTTCTTGTGGTGATACACGTATTGCACGTATCTTATATTTGTTTGGCATTAATTTTATTATTTATTTGAATTTTAAGTACAATAATTGTATAATATTGACTTAAACTTGTTATAAACGTAGAAAAAAATCCAATAATCCATTAGAATATTTATTAACTTATATGACATAAATCTTCTACATATTATATAATAAATTCAAACAGTGGGATCGTTGAAATGTATTATTTAAGCATATGAGTGCACTTTGTTCGCATAATGGAAACTTACTTTTCCAATCATTATAAAATAAGCCCACTTTATGATATGAATTTTTTTGATTAATGTATCAAAAATAGTATTTTTCTAAATTCTTTGCAAACTTGTAGATGTATTGGGCTGTAATGGAATATTTTTATATGGGCTTTATAAAATTGAAGGTTGCATTTTTACATGCGCCCAAAAACATTAGAAACAGGATTGTAAATTATACATATTCTTATATAAGTATAATTCATATTCACCATTCTTGTAGAAATTTTATACATTATAAATCTTGTATGATAAATGTGTCAATTTTATTTGTGTGGATCACCACTAATGTAAATGTATTTTTCATCAAAGTTGTATGAAAACCTATACGTATTCTTGTATGAATTTTATTTGTATTCATCCAAATTTATCAGTCTATTAAAATTAAATTCTTACTTTATTGTGACTAAAAAATTTTGTTACCTTTCAAACCTTTATTACCAGAAGATATTATTTGGAAACTGTCGGAGAACTCATGCCTAATGCGTTTGGGTCACTAATTTTTTAATCAGAAATTGAGATTAAATGTATGAGTCCGCACAAAAATTAAATTTGAAAAAAAATATATAATCTTAACCTTTGATTTTAAAATTTAATTTATTCTTTTTAAATATTTTTCTCATCATTTCTTTCTAGCTATAAGGGCAATAGTTGTAATGTGTTTAATTCTCGTAATGATAAACAATTTCAACATAAAAAGTGACTAATATTTTTGAAAATTTTCAAAAAGAAAAGTTTATCACGGAAGGAGAACATGACACCGCTAAGGGCTCAAATAAAGTTCCCCTAATATAGTGTCTAGGATTAATTATCCCACATAGATTCCCAACATGGCATTATATTTTGTCACGAATATTTCCACCTTACTACAAAAAAAAAATCTAAAATATTATCTGTCCAAGCTCAATAATTTAATAGTGATGCAAACGAACCGAATAAGTTCCTTATTTTATTATTATTATTATTTTAAAGAGTTCCTAATTCATTGCCAATTTTAAGATATGGCCAAATCTAAACAAACACGATGCATCGGATATGATTCATATGAACCACTATACAATTTATTGAGAGGCGCCATTATAGGTCACATGTTTAGAAACCAAATTAGAATTTTTAATGTCGCATATAGAAATCCATATATATATATATATATATATTTTATTTTTTGGGTTGGGAGGACCGTAAAATGAAAAGTATTAAAAATTTTTAAATTTTCTATATATAAATTTTAGAAGTTTTCGAGACCGAAAATAATTACCGTCCCCCCTCTTCAGTCCGCCAATGAATACACACTCACAAGTGGAATGTGTAACTTATACATAGTATGTGCTTTACGTTAAAAACCTAGTAACAAAGGCAAAATAAATAAGTGGACCAAAATAAGTAATGAGACGAAAAGTGGAGGGGATAGAGTAGTTTGGTGCATTGTCACAAACCACGTGTTAATAACACTAATGGCCCCCAGTTTCTGGGAAACAATTCTCTGGTCCTTAGAGGTTCAATTGAAACACTAATTGTTCCCATAATTTCAAACGGCAACAGATTTGGTTCCAAATTCCTAATACGTGAAGATTTGGTCATTTTGTAGCCTTATTCTAATTTCAAAGTCGCTACCATGGCCCGGGTCGGAGCCAAAAGTTGGAGCAAATGAAGGCACAATTTACTTTTATGCATAAAATATAAAAGTTGTTCAAAATAAAAAAATAATAATAATCACCATTAATCATTAGCAAATAATTACTTAAATTATATTTTAAATGTTCTGACATACATAAGTTGTTTAAAAAGTTTTCATTATACTCATTCCGTCTCATAAATCTAGACCTATTTCTTTTTCACTTGGATTAAGAAGTTACATTAATAATGATGATCGAGAAATTAACTTTATCATTAATCTCTCAAAAATACATATCATTATCATGAGAGATAATTTATTGATATTGTAAAAAATGGTTGATATTGATAAAAAATTATCATATTAAATAGGGATATAATAGGAAAAAAATTTCAACACTATTTTTTAAAAAATAAAACAAATCTATGCATTGAAATGTGCGAAAAACGAAAGATAATTTATATTAATGGGAGGGAGCTAGTATTACGCTTTTTGGTAAAAAAGTTCTAACAAGTCAAAAGACATTATTGTCAACAACAAACTTTAAATGGTCAAGAACTATAATAATATAATGAAAATAATCTTAAAAATAATAGTGAGGTATTCACAACTTGTACATAATGAATATTATAAAATTCAAGGGAGATTATGAAAAATGAATTAAATAAAATAATAAAAAGGTGGTCGCAAAGTCCAATTATCATTCTCACCGGTGAAATACTTACTCAAGCACAAAGAACCATCCCAGACATAGTCCATTTTGTTACCAAAATTCTTATATTAGTATATCATGATGTTTTAATAATTATATTATATTTTGCCGCGAATATTTCCATCTTACCAAGAAAAAATCTAAAATATTATTTGTCCCCACATGGATGTCAAGCTCAAAAATTTAATAGTGATGCAAATAAATGGAATAAGTTCCTAAATCATTAACAAATTCAAGATAAAGACCAAATCTAAACAAACATAACGCAATGGATGTGAACCAGTGTACAATTTACTGAGAGCCGCCAATAGAAGTCACATGTTTAGAAACCTAATTAGAGTTAGCAGATCTAAAATTTTATACTAGGAAGTCCGATGCTATTACCGAATATAGCAATCCAAATATTTTTTTATTCGGAGAGACCATATAATATAAGATATTAAAAAAATTCAAATTTTATATTCATAAATTTTATAAATTTTTGAGATTGGGAGACAGTGTCCTCTTCAATTTGCCAATGAATGCAGGGACATGGTTCGCATGTGGTTGTGTGCTTTACATTAAAAACCTTGCAATAAAGTCAAAACATAAAAGTGGCCTTCAAAGCATTCACACCCGTTTTTCTAAATGAGTATTTCTTCCTTCTTAATTTTGAGAAATCTCCAACGTAGTGTTTTTATTAAAAAATAAATAAAAATAAATAAATGTTACAATAACTTCTTCAATAGAAAAAAATATTATTCATAATTTTTCTATGTAAAAAATAAATAATTTTTTGTATTCAAATAAAAAAAATACACTAATATATTAACAATATATATTTTTAGAATTTATTATTTATATATATATTAATATTTTTAACGACATAAAAATAAATTTTTAGACAGATTAGTATGACTTAATTCAACGAGTGTGAATGCCCTAAATAAGTGGTGAGGCGAGAAAGTGAAGGGGATAGAGTTTGGTGCATTGTCACAAACCACTAGTAATAGTGTGAATAACACTAATGGCCCCCAATGTCTGGATCACAATTCTTTGGTCCTTAGAGATTCAATTGAAACACTAATTGGTCCATAATTTTAAACCGAGACAAATTTGGTTCCAAAATCCTACATGAAATAGATTTGGTCATTTTGTAGCCTTGCTCTAATTTCAAAGTGGCTACCATAGTCAGGGGTGGAGCCAAAAATTGAAGCAAGGGAAGGCACGATTCACTTTTATACATAATATAAAAGTTGTTCAAAATAAAAAAAGAATCATCAATAATCATTAGCAAGTAATTAATTATATTTTAAATGTTTTGATATACATTAATTGTTTAAAATGTTTTCATTATATTACTTGTATGTAAAAAGTGATGAGAAGTTATAAGATATTAATGTCAACAATAAATTTTAAATAGTCAAAAACTACAATAATATGCTGAAAATAACCTTAAAAGACAAAAATAATAGTAAGGAACTCATAACTTATACATAAATATCTATTCAGTTAAAATTTGATACTATTTGGAGTACTTAATCATAATAATGTAATGAAATTGAACAAAAGTAATGAAATTCAAAGGAGATAATGAAAATTAATTTAAAGAAATGAAACAAAATAAAACAACAAAAAGATGGTCTCAGTGACTCGAAGTCCAATCATCATTCCCACAAGTGAAAAATTTTCCAAGTATAAATAACCATCATAGGCAGAGCCTGTTTTGTTATTAAATTTCTTATATTAGTATATCATGATGTTTTAAACTTTTAATACTTATATCATAAATAATATCTATAAAAAAAATTTAAATATTTGTTCTGCCAAACTAAGGGGGGGCACGGGTCCACCCTTATCGTTAAGGATGACTATGAATCCATGATACTCATAAATTCTGCTACTTTTTCAAGATTTGGGTACCATTACTGTTTGAACTGAAAAAGTAGTGAGCAACGACAATCGTACTTTAATGAAATTATGGGGTTCATTATTGTAATTAAAGCCAGATAAGATAGGATTGACTTTTTGGTGTGACATTTTATATTCCTTTTTTCAATGGTTTAATTTGAAATTTATATACGGAGTCAATTTACCCTAACACTAATATTATTTAATATTATTATGAGATAAAATATAGGTCAAAAAAATATAATTTTTTATATATATATTTATAAAAGTGTTTTTACAATTTTTATTACAAATTTTATTTATGTAACTCACAATTTGCATCTAATTACCCTTGAGTCACGCACACTTCCTCCTATAAAAATTACCATGTCCACATGCTATGCATTACAACATGCCATTACCTCTCTCTCTCTCTCTCTCTCTCTCTCTGATAAACTTCTCTTTTATAATTTTGGCTTAAAATTTCTCATATAAACAGCTAGCTATTTTAATTTTTATCATCTTTGTTAAGTGGTGGTTTGTTAAATATGGAAAACAAGGTTTTAATTTCAGTATTTGTTCTGTTTCTGGGGCTTTCATCGGTTTTCTTATCTGATGCTGTTCCTATATCCGGTAAGTGATGGAAAATAAGATGTGAATTTAGATATTTAAAGTATTAATTAATTGTTTTTGGCTTGTTTTGTACAGATACTATTGCAAAATTATTTAGTGCTAACTATGCGCAATATATTGTTGTGTTGATTAACAGGAAGCATGAAATCCCTTAGGAATGAAGTTGCTGGAAAGAATTTATTTTCCCAGGTCTGGTTGCAGTTTTTAAATTCAAAATTTTTCATTTTTTTAAACTTAAAATTGGTATATATTGGCTTTTAGCTTTTATGATAAGTTTTTTTTTAACTTTTATCTAATAAGACTAGATGTATTAAGCTGCACCCATTTTTTTTTTCCCACCCATTTTTTTTTCTTAATATAAAAAAATAGCTTTTTTGCCTAGCATATAATTTTAAAAAGACACATGAAAAGTATGCATAAAGGAAGGATGTTAAGTATTCTTACAAAGTTCTAATAGAAAGTGACTTTTGCCCGCCATTATTTTAGTATTCTTAGAACTATAACTGAGGTTTAAAATTTGAAAATTCCCATTTATTATATTAAGAAAGTTGTTCGTAACTTAATTTGATTTTCTTGATGATTTTTCACTATCCACTCTGTAATGCTAGTAAACTTTTAATTTAAAACAATAATATATTGGTTCTTCAATTTTAAGCACAGGAGGAGATTATGAGGACACGTGTCAAGCTTTCACTAATGGAAGAGAGGAAGGCTATTGAGATCACAGATTATTCAGACCCGGGAGCAAACAATGACCATAACCCTCCATGCTGCTCATAAATTTTAGTTTATCGAATATTTTATTTAAAAATTAGATAATATTTAGTTGTTTAATTTTTAAGTTGAGCTTATTTGTTATTTTGATCTAAATAAAATATAAATTTTAAGTTTGATGTTTGCTTAAAAGTATCAAGCAAACAAACCATTATCTTGAGCTAAGAATTGAGATATTTGATTTTAGAATTGGTAAATTTTTATTTTGTTAAGAAACATTGGGGTTTCTTTAGGCCTTTGTTGTATATATGATATTGTTATACTTTGATTTGCCTCTAGTTAAGATCGGATATTTGTGAAAGTTGAAAACATTTTATATTTTGGTTCATTTGTTGCTAGCAATCAATTAAGAAAGATAAGCATACTCTTAATTGTAGCAAGTATGTAAATAAATTAAAAGAAAGTTAGTGGGACTAAGGTTACGCAAATAAGACAGTTTAATTTCAATCTCACAACACATTAAAAAGTCATGTGATTATTAATAAACCAGATCCAAACAATCATGTCAACTATTCCTATAATGAGGTGGATCAAAGTGAAATTTGTAAACTCACAAATGTTGAGAAAACGAGATAGAACTAAAAATATTTTTTTTTAATATCGCGCACTGACAGTATTAGATTCAAACCAGAAATTAATTATCAAATATTTGCACTTGACCCAATTTCCTTCTTTTCCCGTTCAAATTAGACTTGTTCACAGTGGAAATTCTATATTCATCAACATATAATAAATTTACATACTGTCACTTAAGATTAAATCAAAATTATGCAAATTTTAATATTGTTGAATTTAAGAGGACATGTATCTTTTCAATATTTAAGTTATATATATATGTGGTCCATTGTAAGTGTGATTGGTGGATTTTTAATCGGTGTGAAATTGAAGGGAGGGTCCATTTGCCACCCCAAAAGGAAAGACATCGCAAACAACAAATAAATATTTCAACATCACATTTTCAGCTTGGTCATGATATTTTTTTTTTTGAAAAAAAAAAAAGTAAAAAATGGGCATGTTGTGACTTCAATTTTATCAAATACAGGCCATATGGGTACTTATCAGCTATTACCCTAATTTATTAATATGATCAATGTGACAAGTATAATTCATTTGTATAAAAAGTTGGTATCAAGGATAAATGCGTTTTCACTGGTACACAGAATTTTAAACTGTTGTTTAACAAACAAATATGTGAGTTTTTAATATGATTAAAGCGCATTAGGGTGTTGCAGCAAAAATTGACTTGGTTGAGAACCAATAGTAGCTAGCAACAACTTGTGAACTTGAATTTTAAATTAGTTAATTTTAAGCTATATGAATTTATTTTGTTTAATAAAAAATAAATTAATTTATTTACTTAAAAGTTGCAATTATGCTTTTTTGTCACCAAAATTTTATCCCTTGACTGAACTCCTGCATTTGATTCAATTAACATTAAAATTGATGATACTTGAAATTTTAGGGCTTATTCATTCAATTTCATATTTTGATTTTCACAGGATGAAAATACCATTTGGTAAAAAAAATTATAAGTAATAAAAAAATTTGTATATATGTCATGTGAACTTGAATTTTAAATTCCAAATATCTTTAGTGCATGTTGGTAGGTGTCTTAGCTTCTTATTCTTTCAGCTTTCCTTTTTTCAATATCATATTTCATAAACTTAGAAATTATTCTTGTAAGGCCGAAAACTCTTGGTTATTCTCCTAAATTATTTTTCTGTCTATCGTAATGATCTATTTATGTGGTAAAAACTTATTCAATTTATCAATTTCATCTGTATACTTTGATTCTTTGTAAGCTGGAGTAAGTTAACAAATTTTCATGATTGAATATATTTAATTACTAGTTTGTAGCCGGTGCAATGCACGAGTTATATGAATTATTTTGTAATTTGGATATTTTCATGACATATTTTTTGGAAGTTTTTTTTGTTTTTTTTCTTAAATACTCATGAATCTTAGAAATTCATAAATTTTATACAAAAAACTTGGACAAAATAAATTGTTAAAAGTGTCCATCATGTACCGTTCAATACCCAAATTGTTCAAATAGATTAGCATGTTTTTATTCTACATTGAGATTCTTACGTTTCTATCTTAAGACTTGATGTGCATAATTAAAAATATTCATGTTGGATTCTTGTAGGATCAATTGTAATATTTCAATAATAGAGCAGTTTGAACGGGAAAAAAAATAAAAAATAAAATAAAATTCAAGATGAATATATAAGAAATATTTAAAATTACTTCCACTAAATAAAGATAATAGAAAGTAAATATGTATCATACAAAAAATTCCTTATTACGCATTTATATCACTTTTGTTCTCATAACACACATATCTTTAAGTTGTATTTGTATTTTCGTTCCCAGATATTTACCTTTGTATTCGTATTCTTATGTTGTACGACTATAAAACATGATAATAAGGTCTTTTGATTTGTAATTATGTATCCCATACTTGCATGTGGAACTTGTTGCATGACATTACTGTTGTTTAAATTATCGGGGCGTTACAATTGGTATCAGAGCTCTAAGTTTACAAACCCCAAGGGAGTTGTTGGTTATTGGGTTTGTTAATTAAGAAATCTCGAATAAGTTGCGTCTAGAAAGTTGGGGTACACTATTAGGAACTGAGATATCTA
>MKEJ01031048.1:0-13499 GCA_001753735.1 Embelia ribes
TTTTATTTTTCTTAATTTGTGTCCACTAACTTGAATAAGATCGAATAAAAGGTGAAGGTCACATCCTTCTCGTTTTCAAAATATTTATGAATCTAATATGTAAAATATGAAATTTTCAAAACACACCTACTATGCAATATCCTTGGCGAAAAGGAACTAGAAATTTCTTTATAGAACGAGAAGATTCGAAACTTGAAATATGAACAAATATTTTTTCAAAATTAATTACTTTTGTACATTAATATTTTTAAAGTATAAAAATAATTTTTTAGAAAATTGGGTGTGATCCAAGTTCATTTTATTATTATTACATGATAAATAAGTTTATAGATAATGAAATTTTGAATTAAAAATGATAGTGTGAATGGGTTTAATCATTTGCAGTTTCCATTGGTCCATATGGATTGGTGTGTGTGGGTGTTAAAATTCAATTCAAGCCCATTGGTATCTAGAAGACCTTGCCGACACTAGCTCCAAATGTGGCAAATCATATGTGATCTTACCTAAATGGATAACTATCACTCTAGATTTTATACATATTTATATCTATAATTTTTTATTATAATATTAATTATTTTTTATAATTAAGACGTAAGAGAGAGCAATTTTTTTATTATAATATTAATTAATTTTTTCTATGTGTCACTACTCTTTCGGCTACGTATCAGCAAATGTATGACAGCATGTAGGAAATTTCTGCATATATAAAATCTCAGTCCTTATAGTAATATTTTATAGATACTTGCATGTAAGAATTTTTTACACACTATCATACATTTATTGATACGCAAGAGATAGAGTAATTTTTTATTATAATATTATTTTTTTTTATGTGTCATTGTTATCTCTTTTACGTGATATATAAAAAAATTTATACATATAAATATGTATAAAGTCTCACCCTTTAGCATTAAAAATCTCTTTGGACTGATTTACTGGTTAGAAGTTAAAACCCAATATCGTAATTAGTAGGCTATGGGTTCTATTTTACTCTCTTGCCTAAGGACTTCGATGTATAAAAAATAAAAATAAAATAATATTAACAATGATATTGAGTATTATTATAGACACGAAAAGTTTTGACAAATAAAATTTGACACATGTCCTATAAAATTAAATTAAATCGTGATTTGATTATTTAAATAATTTATCTACTAAAAATATAGAAATAATTATTAAATATATAAAGTCAAAATTATCTTCTTAAATAAAAATAGAAGATAATATTTAATAATTAACTCCTTTAAGAAAATAATTATAGATAATTCTTAAAGATATTCTCTTAAATTATAAGAGGTAAGTCTTGAATTTTTCAAAAAAAAAAAAATTCTAAAGAAATATTTTTTTATGATAATTATCACTTAGATAAATGTTAGAGATAATTGTCAAATAAAATGGGATTTATTTAAATCTTTTAAAGTTTATCCAAAACTCTCATATCCTCCACTATAAATAGAAGCATCAAGCAAAGATTTTGAAGATTGTGAGTATGAAGATTGGGTGTTCTCTATCAAATCCGGCTTTTGATCCGCAACAAGCTACTCAAGCCGGGCATCGAACATTCTTCATCACATCCGATCTTCGATTCGCAATAAACTGCTCAAGCTGTGCATTGGACATTTTTCATCAAATCCAGCATTCAAACCGCTACAAACTGCTCAAACTGCGTATCGGGCAGTCTATATCAAATGCAGCCTTCGATCCACAACAAGCTGCGCATCGAGCGTTCTTTATCAAATCCAGGTGTCAATCTGTGAGCACGAGGTGTTCTTCTTCAAATCCAATCTTAAATTTGCAACAAATTGCTCAAGCCGCACATTGGGCTTTCTTCTTCAAACTTCTTGAGATTAAGTTGCGAAGTTCACCAAGTTCTTGAAATCAAGCTATGAAAATCAAACACTTTCTTGAGATTAAGGTATGAAGCTTTCAAGACAAGGCAAATCAAACTCTCGAAATCAAGTCGCAAGACCCTCAAGACACCAAAGAAAGTCAAAGTGCATCAACTCGAAAATAAGCTGTCAAGTGCTCGAGTTAAAGTCAACCAAAACAAGTTAAAGTTGAGGAGAATAATCAAAGAATTTTATTTTTTGTAACTAGAAATTACAAAAGAATATATTTACATAAATTCAAATCAATAAAATTACATTATTTCCTCAAATTTCCTGTCTTATTATTTAAATTATGGATTTTGTTCGTTACACACCTAAAAAAGAAACATAATGTATTTTGTCATACTATAAAATACTGTGGGACACGAATATGAGGCTAAATGCAACTTGCTTTATTAATTTTATTCTTAATTGTTATCACAAATTTAGATGGAATGTATTGTCCTTAGCAAAGATAATTACACTTTATAATTCTAAAAAGAAAAATAATAATGACACTTGATAGATAGAATAGGAAAAGAAGAATACTATACAGGGAGATTCTAAATGAAGTATGAAATTAACGGTTGGTCTGTTTGCAATTTTTAAACAAATAAGTTAGTTTATTTTTTATTAAGAAAAAAATTAGATGCATCTCAATCTTATTTAGGCGAAAATGACAAACAACTGAGTAACCAAACATTATGCAATTTTAAAATAAAAAAATGAATAAATTAAAATTTATAAGCGACAAACAAACAATTACCAGTAATCAACAAATGAAATCAAGAACAACTATTGCATATTAAATAGAATGATGCTAATTAATTATGAGCACATGCATGATGATGAACTAATCACGGATTAATGCATATATACATATATTGAACAGTATTATTGATCGCCTCTCATTGTCCTATGATTTGTAACATGACATTATTGGAAGCCAGCCATGAGACAGCTATATGATTTGCATATTATAATGCTTTTTTTCTTCTTATTTTTTAATCGTTGGTGACATAAGTTTATACTGTAACTTCGCAGATACACTTGTGAAATGTCGGAATAGTTTAAAATTAGATTCAACAATAACGGCTTAAAATAGTATTATATTTTATCCTGCACAAGAATTAAACCTATCGTTAAATAGTCTGAAATATAACAAAAAAAATAAATATATTTTATCCAACTACCTTTGTTTGATATTTGAATTGTGCGAAAAAATAAAAATTTAATTGAGGTAATATAGTTAAAATTAAAAAAATAATAATAAAAACATTCTTCTAAAAATTTCTAAAACAAACATTATTTTGAAATGGATATAACTACCATTGAATATGGTAATTCAAAACTAATTTGAAAGTCCAAAAATGTGTTAAGCATGCTCCTGATTTCTTCATTGGAGCCCCCTCACCCACAAAATACTGTGGACAGTTACATAATTATTAATAGTAAACAGCTGAGGGGAACTTTATGTTTATGAGTATATATAATTACCCAACATAGTCAAACATTTTACATCATTAGTTACCCACAAATATCACATGTACATTATTCATTTAATTTTTTTTATATAGTTTACTCCCCTAACGATTTCATACTCTGTTAATTCTGAGTGAGCATTACATTTTTTAATGTGATCAAAGCGTATTATATTAGTCGTTATTTGTTTTCCGAATTTGCTCTTGCATGTGATTAGTACGTGCCTCTAAGTAACCTTGCTTGTCAAGAAAATAAAATTGGAGGACCAATTCTCTAAAGGCAATCCGTGACGCACGACTTGTACGGCTAAAATCTACGTGGAAAAAAAATTCGTACAATTTTCTTGGAAATGAAAGAATTACTAATAAGTATGAGGTTTCATACTATTAAAAATTAATTTAAGTCAAACAAAAGCATAAACTAGCTCGTATGAGACTGAATATATATTGGAGAATGTTGAAAAGTATTTTCATGACAATTATTAATATTTATTTTTTTGTAGCTATATCACCACGTTGGACTCTGTCAATTGTCATGTGTTTTAAACCGTTAAGTGGTCGATAATTTTATTATCTTTTGTAGGATTATTTTATACGAATTTTAACCAATAGATATTCATAATTATCTGCACACCATTGCTGGGTCAGTGTTACTAGGTCACAATCTAGATTGGGTGGAACGATCCTGGAATTGCATGATATCTCATATCGCTTAAAAATAAAAAGATTGAGAAACTTAATATATATTAATGGACTCATCATCTAATGGGCTTAACTTTTTAAATGAATATGAGTTCCAAAGGAGTATACTAATCTCATGTGTGCCCGTGTGAGTTTCGCCCATGTTGTTGGAGATTTTCCAATAACTTATATCAGAGTTGCAGGCTGACGATTTAGACCTGTGCGTTGTGCATAACAAGGTATTGGAGTCATGGAAGTAAGAAAGGCAAAGGCAACTAGAGGCATCGTCGTAGTCATGTAACAAGGCGGTTGGGATATCATCGGAGTCATGGGCGCAAAAGCATATATTTTATGGGGGTAGTTGAACCTATATAACAAAAAAATAAAAAATTACATTATAAATTTAACATTAAAATTAATAATAAAAAATTTTATACTAAAAATTTTGACCTGAATAAATTACGGGGGGTGATTGTAGCCCACTTTAATAAAAATAATAAATCCGTCCCTAGATGTACCATCGGAGTTATATGACAAGGCGTCGACATCATGAAATTGACACGGTGTGGCTGAAGAGTGAAGGATCAAGATTAATGGGGAGCATTCGATGTGATTACACACAAGGGAAAATTTTTTGGAATTGCGTGATATATGAAATCTCTTTAAAGTAAAGAAGTGATAGACTTAATAGACACTAATTGGTTGAACAGCACGGCCTCTAACAAACAACACACAAATCAAATGTACCATATGTAGTCCGTAAAAGAAATTTGGAAATTTTTTATTTTACCCTAATGTTTTAGCAATGGAACTTTAAACAAACACTGAATGAACCATAATCATATTGAAATGTCATTATAACTCATATCCTCAACAAAATCTAGAGTTCTTCCCGTGGTCAAAATAATGTCCAAGGCTAACAAGGTGAATCCTTGTGCGGGCGATGTTGCATGGGCTTGAGTTAGCATGCCATAGTGGTTGGCACAATGTTATATCGTGGAGTCATAGTCGAAAGAAGCATGTGCGCTTATTAATACTGCTAGCTTTTGCATCCGGATTTATTTGGGACTATACCATCGTATCTAATCAATGAATGGACTTCGAGTCATAGTGAGAATGTTGTGCTGCCCGAAGCAAACCCATGTGATGATCTTGTCAAAAAATTGGACTACGCGGGAACATTAGCTATTTTAGCTATCTTTGTTTCTTTTCTTTTCTTTGTATTGCTTTCTTCTAGATTTAGCCTCCTGCTTAAAAAAAAACAAAAACAAAACAAAAAAAATCTAAACCAATTGGAAGTTGGGTTGAACCAGATATAATTTCACAATAAGTAAAAGCTATATATTGCTTGTTTAATTATAAAAAGATGCCCACAAAATTTCTTGAGAAATTTGAAAATGTTAGAACTAGGTTGGATTTGAAAGTGAATATTTTATTTACTCTTAAAAGAATTATAAGTAAATTAAAGTTGCATTCCACCAAGTGTTTCTCAAGCTTTCGGGGATAATAGTTCCAAGTTGACGTTCTTTTTTTATTTTGTTGCTGCAATTTTTAAATTTTTCCCTGCCGACGTTACATTTTTTACTATAAAAAGCAGTCATATATTAATAAAGAAAACTAGAACCGTGTTTGAAGGATTAAACATTCGCAAAACCCTAGTGAGTCAAAATATTCAAGCCTTTTACTCTTTTGTCTCCTTTCTTTTCTAAACAAATACCAAATATTTTCTTAGAATTCTTTACTGTTGACATGTAGAATTCTTGTTCTTGGAATTCAAAATTCAAGCCCCGTTCTCAAACTTATAAATACACTTTATGGCAAAAATAAAATTAGTACTTAAACATCAAAACGAACTACGAAAAACAAAAAACTGACACATCTACTTTCATCTTGCAAAAGAAGCCATGCTACGTTTATCATCTTCCCCGGCTAAAATTGCTTTTCAACAAATTCTCAATTTCCGAAACCAAAGCCAAATTCTTAAACCACAAACCTGCGACATTTTCATCAACCATAGGAGAATCGACACAAATAAAAATGTAGCGGGCCTACTATATGATAATATACTTAGGTTAAATTTGAACCCATTTCTCGATTGCAAGACAATGAAACCCGGTGATAGATTGTTTGAGAAAATAGATACAGCGATAAGCGAATGTAAATTGGGCATTGCGGTGTTCTCCCCGCATTATTGTGAGTCATATTTTTGTTTGCACGAATTGTCTATGATGATTGAGCTTAAGAAGAAAATTATACCTATTTTTGTTGATGTTAAACCCTCCGAGCTTTTTGTCACCGACAATGGAACTCAATCAACTAAAGAAATGCTCAAGTTTAAGCGGGCTCTCGATGAAGCTAAGAATACCGTTGGATTAACTTTTGATTCGAGTAATGGGTTAGTATAATATCTCTTTCCAGTTTCTTGCAAAATAATTCCATATAACTAAGTTTCTAAATTTCCAAATCTTCTTTAAAGGCTAGTATGATGATGCCACATTGTACTTATATATATATATATATATATATATATCATGAAATACTATTCAAAACTTAAATATCCACCAACTAAAAATTACTTTTTGGTAAACTTATACCAAAAAGAAGGGGACCTTATAACAAAGAATGTTTAATATGTTAATTAAGGCTTAGAATTATATTAAAACTTACTTCTGTGGGTGTTTATTATGATACTACTAAATTAAAATTTCTTATAAATTTGATTCTTTGTTAGTTTATATCATACAAGTGACTAGTCTTCCAAGTGAATCACTATAAATTGACGTGCTATTCATTTATTTATTTCCGAGCAACTCTAATATTGGTACATATATAGCAAAGATGATATTGTTAAACAAACTGATAAAAGCCTAATATATTATTTATTGTATGCAGTGATTGGCCCGAACTCTTGGCAAAAGCTTCCGATGCAGTAATGAAGAACTTATGGGAGGTTGAAGAATGGTGACTAAGCACAATTCAGCCGATGTGAAGGATAATTTTCTAACCTAAGAAGAGATATTTGAACTTTCTTTATCTGTTAATTGTTTTCTCTTTTCTAGGTTTAAATCTTTCTCCATTGATTTTATTTATCAAAAAATAAAGTGATGGCCTTGACATGATTGTAGTTTTTCATTTTCTTTTTGCCTTTGTTATTGTTAATTATGAAATTGATACAATCAATAACATATACGGTGTACAATAATGAATAAAAGTTAAGAAGACTTCGACCCATTTCTATAGTGTTACTATTGATTTTAAGCATCAAATATTGTGTTACTAGTTAATGTGACTTTTAGTAACGAGCCCTAACTTTTTGTGACAAATCATTTGTCTCTGAAATGGATCACACTAATGAAAAAAATTCTTTCTTTGCATAATATATACTTTTGGTGTCGAGTTCATAATGATTACAAAGTTTTTCATTAGAGTACAAAAATCTTATAGCTGCTTGCAATGCAAAAAAGAGTTGTTTCCCGCCATGTGTTAATGCATTAAAATTATGTTAATCGGAAATCAAGTATAATCGCATCTTACAAGCAATGAAAAATATTGAAATTAAACAATGTGAAATTGTATGCATTGTATAATTTGAACTTTACTTCTGGATGCATAATAAAATTATGTCGCTAACCTTGGAGCCGGAATTAAAACTCTGATTTTGCCGAATTTGAAATTGCAAACAAGAGCTTGAAATAATTCGGATGCAATCCTGGACGAATATATGGCTTTACCATATCTTTTCAAATGCTATTTGCCAACCACGGTTGCTTCTGCCCTTCAGTGGACAAAAGATTCCCAATATACAACGCCTGATCCCATTTTAGGAAGGAAACCGCTATCTGAGTATCTGTCAGACCTTTTACAGTATGATACTCTTTAATATATGTACGTGTGTATGCACAAGAAAGATTTTGTAGAGAAATTTTATTCTTTGTGAAAAATATGTCATGAAAAAGTGTAGTAAAATTAGGGATATCAATCTTTTTATTTTTTTTTATAGACAATGGTGTTTTTTGTGAAATGGGGCAATCTTTGTTAAGTGTTGCAATCTTTCCAAAAATTGCAATCTTTTCGATCCGTATGGGTATGACTTTTCCATTAAAAATTACATCATTTAATAATTGCAACCTTGCATTCTAAATTTTAAATAAATTCCAACAAAAATTTATAAAATTTAGAATCATTATTGCACATTATTCATTTTACATTAAATTTTCAAATACATGTACCATTAATTGAAATGTGGAAAGTTGAAACCAAAAGTTAAAAAAATCTTAAATGGAACCTAATTTATTTTAATTTACATAACAACAAATCGACAATGCAGGATGGAATAGATCTACACGTACGAGTGAAATTTCTCCAAAACACTTCAACTGCTTATCGATTCTCATCATGCCCTAAAGAGAAGCCGTTGTTACATAATTTTGTTTTGTCTCTGTTGCTTGTCTTGATTAACTGATGTTGTCTTTTCTATTCTTTTCCTATGCATGAGTCTGACATTAACATTTGCAAGTTGAAAACCTAAGAAATGAAAAATTTGTGATAAGATTTACCCTTTAGGTAACACTGATGGTTTTTTGAAGCAAAATTTATGAGTCACAAATATGATTACATACAAGAGTTGAGTTCACGTGTTGCACGAGTTGTGTGTAGAGTATTTTCATATTTATAATATTATTTTGTTATTTGTCATTAAATTATTTTGATATGCTCTTGTTCTTTTATGATATCTAAATTTTTTAATTTTTTAAATTATTTTACAACGTTATAAGAAAAAAAGTATAGTATATCCGAATAAGCTTAGATTTGGTAGAAATTTTAATAGTTTTAAAATATTATTATTTATTAGTATATAATATTTTGAAAATTGATAAGGAATCATTGTTTGGTTGTAGGCATATCATAATAAAATTTCTAAAATTAGTTGTTACAAAAAATCTTTAACTATTAAAATATGTGTTAGAGAAGTTTGTAACATAACGTGTCAAAAATCTATTGCAGATTTTACTTTTGTATAATTAGTTTTCATTTCTCATTTTATTTAATAGATATATATATATATATATATATATATATATATATGTTGTATGATATCTTCTAGTTTTGTTTTTTCTCTAATTGTTTTATAACTTTCAAATGAAAAAATTATATACATTAGATTAATTTTATATTAAAAGGGAGTCTTACTATGATAAATGTTTAAAATATTATTAATTGATTCGGATAATATTTTTAAAATTGGTTTGGAATCCGAAATTAATAGTAATCGTAGTATAACAATATTCTTAAAATGGTTTGTATGATATTTTGAAAATTGACGTGGAATCCTAAATTAAGAGTAATCACAAAATAATAATATTTTAAAAATAAATTACTACTATATAAATCTTAATTAACGAGACATGTGTTAAAAAAATTAATATGTTACTTGTCACGATTAAAGCGAAAGTAGTGGAATATACAATTTTTATATCAATAATAATAATAATAATAATAAAAAGATATGGGTTTCTATCACTCCTTGAATCAAAATCAATGAACTCATTTGGTTGTATCAAGTACAGAGGTATATTCTTTAGTTGGAGGTGTAAAAATAAATTTTTAAGTATATACGTTTAAGTAACACCTATAAGTATTGTATGTATATTTGGTAAAATTTGAAAAAAATATACTTTTTGTATTAAGAATTGTGAAAAATAATTAGTAATAGGATAACATACGAGAGAAATATATCTTTTTGAAAAAAAATAGAAATTTTTTTTCTTCTGCAGAAGTATATTTTGGTACTTTTAAGTAAAAAATATTTTATTTTTACTGGTATAAATAAATAATATTTTTTGCTTTTAACTTATATGTACAAAAGTAATTACTTATGCCTCCACCAAACAAGTTCATTATGTAGGATTTGAAATAATTTTTTATGTCTTATCTCCAACTAAATACTGGTCGGAGCTATAGCCAGCCCATTAAATTTTGTCAAGATTGTGGTGATGGAAATTCGGCCATAAACATTTCTGACCAACAAGACTAACAAGAAAGAACCAAATGAAATATCAATTTCACAAAGTAAAACGTGTTGGAATTTGTGAGTTTTTGCCCATTAATTTGGAGTTTTAAATTATTAATTGTAATTCTTAAGAGATTGTAACCCTTAAAATATGAGTTGAGGCTTTTCCATTAATTGTGGAATTTTATCTATTAATAGATTTACCCATTAATTTTGTAATTGTAACTCATGAAGGAAATTAGCTTTAAGTAATTTATTTTAAGAGGATTCCACTTAAAATATTTAGTCATTCTTGAGTGGGCAAGAAAGCTCTTGTTACAAGTCCTGAGACGGTATATTCACATGGCAAAAAGGATGAATTATGTAAATAGAAATTGACTTCAAAATAGCTAGAATCGGTTACGGATCCCTCTCAGTATAACTGGAACCATCTTTAGGCCCTGCCAACCTGAGGTACTTAGATCTGGCCAAGAGACCCTCTCAGTACGGTTAGCCTGAGGCATAGGTTTGGCCAGCCTGATGTAGCGTGCAAAGAATATTCAATTTTTAATCGAATACTCTGCATGTTTTAGGAGTTACAAACTCATAAAGAGTCTCACTGGTAGCGTTTTGAATGATTTGAAACCTCCCACATGATATTTGTATTTATAAATATGGAATATTCTTTAGCAATTTAGTAAGGTGTAAGAGGAAAAAAATAGAGAAAAGAAAGATATATATATTTTCCCATCTTCATACATTATCACAACAATACAGATACATACGCATCATTTTTAGAGTAAGAGACCATACCATCAAATGCTCGACAAAACTCCTTCAGTGTAGTTTCCTTTAGGGGATATAGAGCAGATATTGTGCATTGGAAATTCATTGTCGATGCAGGTTAGAAGTAAATCAGTGGCAAATAAATTGAATTTAAGAGGACATGGACTTTCTGTGATCTAGTATGAGATACAATCCGAATTAGATTCAACTTTTGTTAGTAAATTTGTTTAAAGGCTATAATTTTTTTTATCACAGTTAATTGTAATTTCTAATTTTGCTAACCAAATAAAATTTCTGTTATTTCTAACTTATTATTTCTGTTATTATTTCTTTAGAAATTATTATTTAGTAACATCAACAATAACAAAAAGTCCAAGTAAATAAGCCTAGTAATTTTAGCATAGTAGGGTATAATTCTTAGTGTGGCGCCCCAAAATACGAAATCAAATATTAATTCTTAGTTTGGGAATGCTGGTATTTTTTCAAAATTATTTTTGAAAGTAAATTATAAAAGCCTGTATAATTCTAAAGTTTGATAAAAAAATTCTAAAAGTTAATTTGGTAAGTAGTGTAGTGTTTGATAAATAATATTTTTTATTATAAAAAGAAAAAAATAAGTATGCATATGGAATATAGTAACTATAATTAATGTTATTTAGTAATTAATGATAGAAAAAACAAAAATAGCCTTTGAAAACATCCATAAAACTACTTTCAAAAGCACCATAAGAAAAACAGAAACAAATTACTAAAAGCAACTGCTCCATTTTTTTACCAAATAATATATGACACAATTTTCAAGAAAAATAAGTAGAAGCATATAGTGTTGACCCAAGTTGTCACGCTCCGAAGAAAAGAAAATATAATAATAATAACCTCTCCTAACCAAACCGTACCCTCTTGCCATAATACATATAAGTGTCAACTGAATATCTAAATGCATATCATCCTCAGAATAATAAATAGATACATGATGCATAGATCAGGCAGCAGCACTCTGCTGCAAATAAAATAACGTCTCAAGCTACACTCTTGTACAAAATAAAACAAAACCCTATACATTACCTCCACAAATCATCACCTCAAGTCCAACTCCAAGCTAATCCTGAATCTTCACTAAGCTAAGCCTGCTCCTCTAGCAAGCTGGCACCACGCTTTGACCCTATATCACCATGTGAGTGCATAGACAAAAGAAAAAGATGTATGGGTCAGACTCTAAATTGGATGATAAATGGGAATCTAAAAAGTATAAATGATATGAATGCACATGCAATGCACCGATCCCCCGTGTACCCATCTCTATCATATATCCGTATATACTGCGTGATACTCAGGCACGTTCGCAACATGCAGTAGAACCTAGAATGTTCTTCCGACCCATGTCTCTACAATGATGATGTGTATGATGAGCAATGCTACAAATAATACAATAAATACTAAGTATGTAATGTACTAGTATTCCAACCTGTACCCCGCCATAGAATACATCTTCATAACACGTCATCGTCATCCTCATACCAACGCTCTGAACCATCGCCAACACCAATGCCATCGTATAACAAAAGGAGGTACGAAGACATTTCATGCCTTCGAATATATATATATATATAATATCATATATCGCGCATCTCGCTGGGGCATATTGGATCGTCAATAAGTATATACATCATCCCTGCATACAACGTATCATTGTTGGGGCACATAAGGGTGCCAATATATATATCATCCCCGCATACCACGCATCGTCGTTGGGGCGTATCAGGCCGCCAATATGTATATACATTATCACCATCATCGCTGGGGGACATCAGGCCTCCACGTATAGTCTCGCAGGCACATCGACCTCTACCCATAACCTCGCAGACACATCAGGCCTCCATGTATAACATCGCAGGTACATCAGGTCTCTACGCATAATCTCGTAGGCACATCAGGCTTCCACGCATCTCGCATAGGTTCATCAGGCCTCTATGCATCTCGCATCCTACTCCCAGGGCAACTCATGCCTTTGGATTTATCGATGGCAACTTATGTCACTGGTTTTATTGAGGGAAACTCATGCAACCGGTTCTAACGAATGAAACCCATGCTACCGGTTCTAACGAAGGCAACTCATGTCACCAGTTCTATCGAGGACAACTCATGCTACCAGTCTATCTTGACTCATAGATATCAGGCGCCCGCCCAGCAGGGTATCTGACTCAGAGCTGTTAAACGCTCATAGGAACTACTACGCATGTTCCTCCTATAAAGCTGACGCATATAGGTATGACATCGATCATATGCCTGACTCCAAGTTGTCAGGTCGCTCACTCCTGAAGGTATACATCCTCCGCATCCTCGTAATATGCACCCTTGGTGCTATGTATATACATCTTATCGCGAAAATATTCTTTTAGTCATAAGAAAATAGTGGTATGAAACTAGTGATCATATTGTTTTATCCAAAAATATCATTTCTTTTTGCCAAAAATATTATTTTGCAACTCGTATATTTTTCCAAACTCAAAATCCTTGAAAACTAGTTTTGTACCCTTCAAGTACGTACATACATATATATAAATATCTTTGGCTATAAATATATATATGCATGAATATACACCAATGTAAATGCCACCGCTCCACCACGAAAGGCAAGAACGCTCCACGAGGCACCACTCGCCATGCTATACCAACAACACCATGAGTCTCCGC
>MKEJ01031050.1:0-10706 GCA_001753735.1 Embelia ribes
GTAATCACATGTGAAGGATCCCGATATATTTCTTCAACATCGATACATGGAAACAGGGATGTACACTCCCCAACTAAGATGGTAAATCCAATTAGTATGCGACCTCACCCACTGCCTCGAGTATCCAAAACGGTCCAATAAAACAAGGCGCCAACTTTCCCTTCTTCCCAAGTCTCATGATCCCTTGCTTAAGTGAAACCTTTAAGAACACACTGTTACCAACCTCAAATGATAGTAGATGGTGACGCGTATCGGCATAATTATTCTGCCTACTACGAGCCATCTCCAATCTCTTTTTAATCAACTGTATTTGTCGAGTTGTCTTTTGGACCAACTATGGTCCCAACATCGCACTATTACCCACCTCAGCCCAACTGGTAAAAAAATGACAAGATTTCCCAAACAAAACCTCAAATGGAGCCATCTTGATGCTCAAATAATAACTGTTATTATGGGCAAACTCGAATAGACTCACATGCGCTTCCCAATCTCCATTAAAATCCAACACACATACCCTTAACATATCTTCTAGCATCTAAATCGTCCTATCAGACTGGTCATCTATTTGAGAATGAAACGTTATACTCATAGTGAACTCAATCCCTAAAGCTCATTGAAGACTTGATTAAAATCTCGATACAAAATGAGGATCTTTGTCTAAAACAATCGAAACAGGAGCCTCGTGTAATCTGATAATCTATGATATATAATCGATAAAGTTTCTTAATAGGACTGGTTATATGCATCAGAAAAAAATGAGCAGACTTGGTCAGTCTATCCACCACAACCCATATCGCATCATACGCATATCTAGACCATGGAAAACCCACTACAAAGTCCATCGCAATGCCTACCCACTTCCACTTGGGAATTGACAAAGGGTGCACTAGCCTATTAGTCCGCTTAGTCCAACCTTCACTTGCTGACATGTCAAACACCTCAAGACAAACTCTGCAACATCTTTCTTCATACCCAGCCACCAAAACTATTGAGAAACATTATGGTACATCTTCGTACACCCGAATGAACTATTAATCACGAATGATGTGACTTTCGCAACACTTACTCTCTAATTGGCTCCGGAATAAAAAGTCGACTCTAAAACCATAAACCACTGTCATAAAAAATGGTCCAATGATCCAGACCATGCTCATTAAGCACACCCACACGGTAGGCATCAGACTCATCATCAATCTATTGTACCTCAATCACACGAGAAATCAAGGTAGGTTGTACCTCGATAGTATACAATGTAGCCCTACTTCCCACTTCAACATAATCAAGTCCAAACTCTTCCAATACTCGTATCATCTCCCACTCATTCATAGCCAGTAAAGCAAGACTACACCGAGTTTTACGAATCAATGCATCTGCTACCATGTTTGCCTTTCCTTGATGCAGTCTGGATCAAATTTAAATTGATCCAAGTACTCCATCCATATCTGCTATCTCATATTCAGTTCATACTGAGTAAATACACACTTAAGCAATTTGTGATCCGAACATATCTCCAACTTCTCATCATGAAGATAGTGCCACCAACTCTTCAGCACAAGCACTACCGCTCCCAACTCTAAGTCATGCGTAAGATAATTCTTCTCATGCATCTTTAATTGTTGTGATCCATATGCCATCACTCTCTCCAATTACATAAGCACACACCCCAACCCTTCTTTTGAAGCATCACAATACACGGTATATCCCTTACCTTACTCTGGAATGATCAAAATTGGAGCTAAGGTTAAAAGATATTTCAATCTCATGAAGGCTTCCTCACACTTCGAGTCCTACTCGAACTTCACTCCCTTTCAAGTCAATCTAGCCATCAGAGTTGCCAAATGCAAAAACCCCAGTTCAAAATATCGGTAATAGCCCGCAAGTCCCAAGACGCTACGAATCTCAAATATAGACTTTGGTCGCTCCTACTCTGTAACTGCTTCCACTTTCGATGGATCAATAGCTACCTTACTCTCTGATACTACGTATCTGAGAAATCTCACTTCCCGCATCCAAAACTCATACTTCAAAAACTTCTCATTTAAGTGATGCTCCCGTAGAGTAGATAGAACAATTCACAAATGCTCATAGTGTGCTTCTTTTGTAGGAGAATACACCAAGAATCATCGATGAATACCACCATAAACCGATCAATATACGAATAAAATACATGGTTCATCAAGTCCATGAATGCTGCTAGAGCATTCGTAAGACCGAATGGCATCACTAGAAACTCATACAGCCTATATCGAGTACAGAATGCAGTCTTCTCTACATCTAACTCACAAACTCGCAGTTGATGATACCCAAATTAAAGATCAATCTTATAAAGGAAATGAGACCCTGTAACAGGTCAAATAGATAATCGAAATGAGGTAATGAGTACTTATTCTTCACAGTAACCCGATTCAGCTTCCAGCAGTTGATACACATCCGTATTGACCAATCTTTCTTTGAAACGAACAATGCCGGAGCACCCCAAGAGGTTATACTCCTTTGAATAAACCCCTTTGCCTCTAAATCATCAATTTAAACCTGCAACTCATCAAGCTCAGTTAGTGCCAAATGATACGATACTATTGAAATTGGCATGATCCCCAGTACCAAATCAATCAGGAACTCTACTTTTCTCACATGTGGAAGTTCATGCAAATCCTTATGGAGCACAACGAGAAACTCACACACCACTGAAAAAGATTCAATTTCTAACCCCATTTCATCTGATATGGAAAGGTTAACTAACATGCACATTGGGCTAGTCTGCGATCTATGCAAAAATGGAGGGAATATTTTGCACTCTGACTGATAACAAATACTGATACCATCAGCTGTCACCATCGACACTCAACACCTCTCATAATCAATGACGGCATAGAAATACTATAGCCAATCGATGTTGATAACAAGATAGAATCGCAACATCTCAAATACAATGAAATCGAATTCAAATGTATGCCCATATATAACAAGCTCACACCCACGACACACCTTTCCAATACAATAGATATGCTCCCCCAGAGTATCGATATATATGGGCTCATGCAACTCATCTAAATGCAATTGTAGCATGCATGTGGATCATGCAAATATGAATGAACAAGATGCCCCCATGTCAAATAATAAGTGCATCCAAGTAGAAAGAAAAGGGAGAATACTTCGAACTAAGGAAGGCTCCAAAGCATCCATAGCTCGCGGCATAACATATGTACGAGTCTGAGATCCCTGTCCCTGCTGGTAACTTCCACGTGTGCCACCACTCTGATAACTGCCCCGAATGGGTCCTGAACCATGAAAACCACCACGATAAGAACCAACACCTTGATGAGAAGAAGAAGGTGTAGTAGAAGGTTGTCGAGGAGTAGCCACAAAAGGTGAAGAATGCGCTGGTCCACGAGAGTTGCTAGGAGGTGCAAAGCTCTCGGAATACTAGGAATGCATGTGGCCATAATTGAGGCAAAAGGCCTGAGGGCAAGCAGGCTAGAAAACTTCCTTGGCACTACAAAGATGACAAAAATGGGGTTTCGTATAGTCCCGAGCTAAATGTCTAAGCTGTCCACAAGAATAACACTCCAGGCCCTGAGAAGTAGGCCCAAAAGCCGTCGATCGAGTTTGAGGACTTCGTCTAGAAGAAGAAGAAGAAAAGGCATCTCGAGACCTCTTCCTGCTAACACTATCCACACTAGTGCTGAAGTGAACCCCACTGGCTCCTTCCTCGACTGAACCACCCTTACTACTTGAATCTGATTCACGAACAGAAGACTCCGAAGGTTGCCCCGATGGCTTCGAAGTCTGAGAACTCTTCAACCACTGTCGTCTAAGTATTCCCATCTCCACTTTCATGTCAGTATCTATGACACGTTGGTAAGTGTCGAGTAAGGAAGATATCACCAGAATTTGAATGGCAGGATGTAAGCCATTCTCAAATCGCTCACACTGAAGCTCCTTGGTGGCAACAAGATCTGGAACATACTTAGATAGGCTTGTAAAAACCCATTGATACTAGGTAACTATAAGACTCTGTTGAGTTAGAGTCTCGAACTCTTGACGCTTACACACCCTGAAACTTGCTGGAAAGAACTAATCTAGAAATCATTTCTAGAACTCTACCCACGGAAGTTCCTCTGCTCAAATTCTTTCTCAACCAAGTTCCACCATTCTCCGGCACCCCTTCTCAAATAAAAGGGAGCCATAGAAAGGATAAGATGGTTGTCATCCATCTAAAGAAATAGGAAAATCCGCTCCACCGCATTTAACCATCTTTCCGCCTCAATAGCCTTGACGTCCCTAAAAAATGTAGAAAGATCCATCATGTGAAACTAATGTTAAGCTGCCGAAGCCCATGTCTCCCCACTACTACCACCCATATCACGGCCTCTCGCCATACGGTTAAATATTGCCTCCATAACTCTAAACATACTTGCGACTACCGCATAACTTCCTCCAGTTGGACCTTGAAGCTCAGACTCGGTTTCCCCTTCCTCTGCATCCCCCACAAACTCCTCTAAAACTTCCGCCATACGAATTTCTTCCTCATCCACAAATTCAAGATCACCCATGAGATTGCCTTGTTGATCTCTCCCACGACCGCGACCTCAGCCTCATCAGCCATAGTACCCAGAGGTCTACCTCCTACACGAACCATTGCTCACTATAAATTATAATAGCCAACATCAATTTATTAGTCAAAAACATGAAACTATCTCTAAGGTAACATGCTACATAAACACAACGCACATAAGTATCACAAACATACAAACACTCTCGTCCCAATCACAAAACTTCCTATCCAAAAGCCCCTAGGTTTATGTAACCCGGTTAACTCTAATACCAGCCTGTCATGCCCCGAATCCCCATAAACCCAGGGATGTGAACCTATAAAAAAATAGTAACCAGAAACCACAATAATCCACAATATAATGAAGGGATAAATATACAAATTCCTATACTGATTACAAAGCAATCTACGCCATCTTACAACACATATAAAACCCAGTTTAATTACATATACAACATGAATAAATAGCTATAATAATCCAGTCACAAAATATAAATACACAACGACAACTATCATCCTAAGTTGCATGTGTATACGCAATCAAGTTACATGCCTGAGGAAAATAAAAAAATGTAATAAAGAGCTAAAAATTGAATATGCAGGCCTATAGCTCACACAAAATAAATTCAAAAAAATATACTAACTAACTCTGACTCGGCAAAGATATCAATGAATTCCCAAAATGTATCAGAGTTGCCCTAAACCCTCACTGATCTAAGACCATACCCCCAAGTCTGTGTGGGCATCCAAGCCTAAAATGTCACAGTACAATAGAAGAAAAGATGGTATTTTGCACGGTCAGATTAGTAATATAACACTAAAAAGGAATTAAGTATCTACATGATATGTATGCTTAAGTAGTGCTGAATGAATGTCACATGCTTTGCAAAATTCCCCACTTGTTTACAAATCCTTCATTTTTCATAATTTACAAATGTTTCACAAATCATAAATTTTTTCACAAATAACAAATTTTTCTCATAACACAAAAATTGGGGCTAAGGTCTTTCACAGATGGGCCCGAGAATACCTCAGCTCATATTGTCCTTTGGACCCAAGAATCGTGGTCGAATAATAAAAATCACAATATTATAAAAGTTTTATGGAAAAGTTGACCTAATCTTGAAAAGAAAAGAAAAGACTCAATCCCTTCCCAATGCAGATATCCTTTCAAAACAAAAACTTTTTCCATAAAATATATATCACAATATGATTATGCATATGCTCGTGTATGAGTATGCCAATGTACAAAAATATATTATCAATAGGTACAACAATAGGAGTATTAAAGGCTTACCACAATTTACGCAATAGCACAATTTGATTCTATCTATAAATCTATAATCACAATTTATTAGCAACGATGCAAATTTTGCCACAAATATTAAATTTACACAATAACTTGTATAAATCAAGGCTTTGCATTTTAAAATCAAAATTTTGATATTCACAAATTTAACCAATATACACTAACCAAACCATAAATATCACAATTTCACACAATTAGGCAAAACGTGTCACACAACCATACACACACAAACTTTTCAATTTATTGAAATACAAGTAATATGCCGTACCTAGGCGAAGAATAATTCTTTCTTAGTAGTCCTATCTAAGAGCCCCAATTTTTCCTGAGTTGGGCCTCCGAATTTGATCTAAAAAATGATCACGAATTTTTGTGATTTTAATGACAAAAAAGTTCTATAAATCATATACAACATACTTTTCAACTTTATTTCCATTTACAGACCTATCACAGAAACCTAGGTATTGAGAAACGAGTGAAATAAGAATAGAAACTTACATCACTGCGGAGCATAGGTGATAGGGAGTCCAAATATGCCTTTAGATTCTGAACCCGAGCCCTTGAGCTAGATAATCTTGCTCCTTAAAGCTATCTCTCTCCCTTTTTTGTCTCTCTTTCTCTCAATACTGATATCAACACTGGAAATGGGGAAAAATACATTTTATAAGCTAAAAATGGTTGAAAAGAGAAACTAGGCCCCAGTGTTCTTGCTATTCGAACAGATGTTTGGGTACCGTTTGAACGGCACTGCCATTTGAACGACAGTCTTGTACCATTCAAACAGTACCCTTATACTAGAAATGAAACTTAAAATGAAGAATTTTAAGGCTCCAATTCAAACCATTTTCACCTACGACTCTCACCATAAGATCTCACACAAATATACACAATCTCACACAACTCTCAACGGTATCACACTTATCTCCAATACTCGTTCACACTACTTCAACTTACAAATTCCCACAATTCTCTCGATATCCAAAATTCTCACAATCACCACAATTTTCACAAATGCTACTCACAATACGTCTTCAAAAATATGCATTTATCTCTAATGCAAAAACTAATATCCATAATCGTCTCCCTAAATCTCACAATATACTCACAAATCACAACTCACAATATAACCACAATACTACTCACAATCCAACTCAAAGTATGCATTTAATTCTAATGCAACATATAATCTCCCAATTGTTTCATTTAATAATTTATATTGTCGACACATTTACGATATTATTTATTAAGTGAAAGTGCAAAAAATTCGCTCAAAATTTCCAGGACGTTACATTTTCCCCCTGTTAGAAAATTTCATCCCCGAAATTTCGTATACACAAATATATACAAAATGAAAGGAAAAAGAAAACATATCTGAATCTTCAAACAAATTCAGATGCTTCACCCGCATTTCCTCTTCTCTTTCCACATCATCTCTTTCGAATTTCCACTGTTCCATAAAACTTTAACCAAGTGAATACTCCGTCTTCGGAGTTGTTGGTCCTTTGAATCCAAAATATGAATAGGTCGTACTTCGTACGTAACATCCTCTTCCATATATAAATCACTATAATCCATAACATGCAATGGGTCTCGCAAATATTTCTAAAATATGGAAACATAAAAGACGGGATGCACACTAGATCGGTGAGGTGGTAAGGCCAAGCGATATGTCACATCTATAACTTTTTTTGTAATATGGAATGGTCTAATAAATAGGAGTGAAAGTTTCCCTTTCTTTCCAAATCTCATAATCCCCTTTTTCGAAGACATTATCCCCAATTTGAAATTCAAGTGGGCTCATTGATGATCCACATAGCTTTTATGATGACTTCTAGCCATCTCAAGTCGATGCTTGATCAAATGAATGTTTCTAGTCATTTCCATAACCAAATTAGGTCCTAGCAAAGGCCCGTCCCAACTTCCACCTATCACACGAGCGAAAAATACAGTCTATCGTATAAGGCCTCAAAAGGAACCATTTCAATGCTAGAATGGTAACTATTATTGTACGCGAACTCGATTAACCCTACATATTCTTCCCATTATCTACCAAAGTCAAGCACACAACATCGGAGCATTTCATCAAGTGTTTGTATAGTCCTCTTAGATTGGTTGTTCGTTTGGGGGCGAAACGCAACGCTCATAGAGAGAGTCGTCCCCAAAGTTTGGAGACTTGCCCAAAAACGCAACACAAAATAAGAATCATGATCTGACACAATCGAAATGGGAGCACCAAGTTGTACAATTTCATCAATATATTTTCGACTCATCATTTCAACCGAGTCGATAGTCTGAATAGGTAAGAAATCAGCGGACTTTGTCAAACAATCTACAATCACCCAAATGGCATCACATCCTCGTCTAGATCTCAGTAAACCCATCACAAAGTCCATAGTAATGCATTCCCATTTCTACTTAGAAATGGGAAACTGCTGTAATAATCCTTCCAGTCGCTTATGTTCGGCTTTGACTTGTTGGCACGTTAGCACCAAACGACAAATTCCGCAATGTCCTTTTTCATTCCGGGCCACCAATATTATCGAGACACATCATGATATGTTTTAGTGCCACCTGGATGAACCATTAATCAAGAATGATGAGATTTTTGCAGAACCTTTTCTCGAACACTGGAGGGAACAAATAAACATTTCTAGAAAGCAATCCAAGATTGTCCGAAATAGACTATCAATCAAGACCATGATCACTAAGGATTTGAGCCCGATACGACTCCAACTCTGCATCATCCTGTTGAGCTCCAATAATACATGTGACTAAGGTAGGTTGTACCTTGATTGTAAACAATGAAGCATGTCCCTCCGATTCCACACATTGTAGGCCAAATTCGTTAAGTTCTCGAAGCATCTCCCACTCATCCATGACTAGAAAATCAATAGTGCACAGAGTCTTACGACTCAAAGAATCGGCGACCGCATTCGCCTTTCCGGGATAGTATTCTAAATTGAAGTTATATTGATCTAGATATTCCATCCAAATTTCATTGTCTCATATTGAGATCCCTTTGTGTAAACATATAATTTAGGGATTTATCGAAAAGACCTCAAAATTTTCTCCGTAGAGATAATGGCGCAAACACTTCAGCATAAATACCACCACTCCAAGTTATAAGTCGTGAGTAGGATAATTCCTTTCATGCACTTTTAATTGCCTAGAACTATATGGCACCATTTTCCCTAATTGCATGAGGACACAACCAAATCCTTCCTTAGAAGCATCACAATACACCGAATAGCCAAGTCCTGGCACTGTAATAATCAATATAGGAGCAAAGGTAAGTAAGTATTTCAACTAAGCGAATGCCTCCTCGCATTTTGCATCCCAATCAAATGTAACTCCCTTTCGAGTAAGGTGAGTCAATGGAGCAGCTAGGCATAAAAAAATCTACATAAATCGTTGATAGTAGTCCATAAGCCCCAGAAAACTACAAATATAGGTAACCATTTTAGGATACACCCAGTCCATAATGGCCTGAATCTTAGTAGGATCTATTGATATACCCTGCTCTGAAACAACATGTCCCAAAAATCGAACCTCTGTCAACTAAAATTCACACTTGGAGAGCTTAGCATATAGCTTATGTTCCCTAAGTGTCAATAACACAATGTGTAAGTGTTCACGATGTACCTCATCAGTAGGCAAATATACCAATATATTGTTGATAAACACAACCACAAAATGATCAAGGTATGACTGGAAGATTCAGTTCATTAAACTCATAAAAGCAGTCGGAGCATTCGTAAGTTCGAATGGCATAACAAGGAATTCGAAAAGTCCATACCAAGTACAAAAGGTAGTCTTCAGAATGTCTTCCTCATGTATCTGAAGCTAATGATAACCTATACGCAAGTCAATCTTAGAGAAGAACTTCGATCCACAAAGTTGGTCAAATAAATTATCGATTCGAGGTAAAGGGTATTTATTCTTAATAGTTACTCTGTTCAACTTTCAATAATCGATACACAACCGCATAGTCCCATTCTTTTTAGCCACGAATAGTGCTTGAGCACCCTACGATAATTGACTATCTCTTATGAATCCCTTATTTTTTAGATCATTAATCTGCATCCACAATTTACGCATTTCGACTGGAGCCATATGATAAGGAGCAACATAAATGGGTTGAGTATTTGGTACAAGATCAATGTTGAACTCTACACCTCTAATGGGTAGAAGTCTACTAAGTCCTTGTGGAAAGACATCCAAAAAATTACAAACAATAGGGGGAAGTTCAATTAGAGAAATTGACTCATCCACAATAGAAAGATTAGCAAGTATATCTGATGGATTATTTAGAATACAGGAGCTATGAGAGTACACAATATATCGCTCCTCTTAATAGTACACTGTCTTTCCCTTAGGCATAGTCAGTGTAACACGATACCTTTCACAATCAATGATAGCACGAAAACGAGCTAACCAATCGATACCCACAGTAATATCAAACCCCTTCATACCAAACAAAATAAAATCAAATGCAAATATATGATCTGCAATGATAAGTTTACAATCTCTACAAATACTATCCGCATGAAAAGCAAACTCCCATAAAGTAGCGATAAAGATAGGGGTATCTACACGTTCAATATAAATTTATAACATGTGTGCAAATCTAAGTGAAATGAATGAGCGTGATATACAAGTATCGAAAAGGACATAAGCCCAAGTAGTAGAAAAGGGAGTATACCTCGTACAATGGAAGGCTTCGCCTCCTTAGAAGTCTGAGACATAGCATAGGCACGAGTCCAGGATCCCTGTCCCAACTCATAACATCTACGTGTGCCACTACCCTGATAACTATCCTGAATGGGTCCTACACCATGATAACCACTA
>MKEJ01031066.1:0-10108 GCA_001753735.1 Embelia ribes
TTATAGATTGTGACTCATTTAGCATATTTATACTTGAGTTTACTTATGACTTGATAACATGACATCTTGGATTCCTTTCAGAATTTGGGTCGTCATAGTCGGTATCAAAGCTCTAGGTTAGAATACCTAGGGATAGTGGTAGGGACTATTTGCTTAGGTATTATGAAGTACCTGTTGACCAAATTAGAATCTTGACCAGGACCACTAGTTATTGATACATACTCTTGTTTTTATCTTAAAAATGGTTATGGGTACTAGCTATAAAGATTAAGAAGAGGAGTGCAAAGTGGGGTTGATTGCACTCCAATTTCAGGACAAGGATGTAGTGATACCTAATGTACTGCAGTTGTTGGACGAAGATGTGATCGTGGTCATTCTGGGCGAGGTCATGGGTGTGGACATAGTCAAGAACAAACTAATGTTACCCAAGGAATAGGACATGGTCGTGGCACAAATTTCTCACTTATTGGAGCAACTATTGAACATGACCTAGTTGTTGAGGAGGATGCTCAATCGAAATGGGTCGAGGAAAATTTTAAGCATGCCAAGGAAGTAATGGAAGAAACTAATATTGTTGTTTTGTTGCAAGAAATTGAATAGTTGCAAAGGACCTTGGACAATGGAAAAGTTTACGAAGTTGGGGCCGAAGAAGTTTACTGGTGAAGAAACTCTCGATAAGGCTGAGTGGTAGATCCAAGACGTTAAGAAAGTATTGGATGCATTGGATGTACATGCAGACCATACTTGGATTAAGTATATTGTGTTCCAGTTTACAGAATAGGCAGACCATTGGTCGAACAAGATCAAACGTTCTCAAGATGTATCTCAACTAACTTAGGGTAGTTCAAGGAAATGTTCCTAAAAAACAATTTCCCAAAGATTTCAAGGGATATACATCATCAAATATTCCTACTCTTAAAACAAGACTTAGAATCAGTGCATAGTTACCACACAAAGTTTAATGCACTGGCAATACATGCTGTAGAGTACATCCCTACTGAAGAAGAGAAAACTTAGAGGTTTATGGCGATTGGCTTCTGGATCAAGTCTCGAATAGTAGGAGTGCCACGAGTTAATTTTGAAGATGTTGTAGACTCAATTCTTAAGCTAGAGCAAACTAGTGAGCGATAGAATAAGGTAAAGAAACAAAGACAAGCTGATACTCATAATCCTGCCAACAATCAGAAGAGCAACCGTAATGGGAGCATGTTACATTTAAGGCCACCTCATAAGACTCAATTGTCATTAGCTACTATGGGGAACAAACCTGCATTTAATGGGGCATGTCATACATGTGGAAAGATGGGGCGTAAGGTGTCGGAATATATTTAAAAAAAAAGATGGTGCATTCGAATTTATAGAACGTTACAGTGACTACTGCCATCTAAAACTCTTTTAAAAAAAAGACTTATATTATATAATATCCGGTAAATCTAATTTTCTGTATGTTAGCCATACTTTACATACCAGATTATCTAATATATAAAACACGAGGCACGCTTTTATTCATTAGTACATAATCCTAAGTAAAACATGGCTCAAATAATTTTATTTATTAAAAAAACTAAATCAACTACAATAATGTCTTTCACTATAATTTTAACACTAAGTAATAAGTTTATTATGTTCATTGCCATGTTATACGGCTGTGACATGCAGCTTTTCTACACATACAAAGGCTAGTAGTAGCATCGCTTAAACACAAAAGATAAAATAGGATAACAAAATGTGAAAGAATTTTTGTGTCGAAATCTTTTAATTAATATGGTGTGAAAACACAATTCGCAAAGATTCCTTTTTACCAATTTATTGTTGTGTTTGTAAAAGCACTTCTGAATCCGACACAAGTATATTATATAACTTTCTAGACAAAAAAAATATTGAATTGATTAAACATGCATACATTACAACATACACTAGTTGTGGACATCTAATATGTAAGGATATATGGGCCATACTAGACAGTGGCGGTCCCAAGAGGACAAGGAGTAGAGGTGTCCCCGATTCTGGAAAATTTCATGAAATATTTATATAAATGTCCAAATTTTTTTATATCCATATAATGCGGCCTCCCGGGAAAAAAAATCTCACTATATAGGATAATAAGATTTGAACCCTTCTACATATAAATATTGAATTTGACACTAACGTCTCCAATCCTGAAAATTTTCACGAAGTATATATATAAATGTCGAAATTTTTTTATATCTCTATAACTCAGTCATCTCTAAAAAAAATAAAAACCCTGCTATATAGAATATTAAGATTCAACCTTTCTTACCCAAAAATTCTAAGTCCGCCAATATATACATTGTCAATATATATTTTAGGATCTAGTTAAACTAAAAGAAAGAAATATTTGTTTGCAAAAGTAATAAAATTATATATTTATTTGCATACATAATAAATAAAACCTCACAGATTTCTATTCATCGTTTATATTGATATTAAATTTATTTAGAGTTCTTTCAATATTCATAAAGTGAGGAGTAGAGTTAAAAAAAGGAAAGGTTACGAATGGAAAGAGTGTTATATAATACTCTCTATAACGCCATCTTCGGTGTGATGTTTTCTAGAGTGATTTGTTTAATATGAATTTATTTTTTGTTGTCAGACTAACTTGATTAATGTAAACTTTCGCTAGGATTTTACATTGTTCATTATTTGTTTTGGAGTTGATTGGCAAGTTATAAATTGTTAAATTTTGTCAAAGCTACTATAAAATGGCAATGGTAAATGAATCTAAAATGGATAATGCAAAACTATTTATAAGCTTGGTTATGAAAAAAAATAATAAATAATTTTTAAATGTGTACCCAATTTTTGAATGGTACTATTTAGTAAATGATAATAGTCCATATTTAAGAGAATAATTGCCACTGCTACCCATCGTTCTTAGCACGTGCGCCGAACTTCCACACGTGCCTGTGTGTTCATTGGGGAGTTTACTCTTGCTTCTCCTCTCCACAGAGAGAGAAAGAGAGAGAGACAGGGACGAACGGTGGGTCATAGGGCTGCCACGTGGCGAATTGACGTCACTAAATCAACCTTTCACGCGTCTCTCGTTTTCACCACTGGTCCCCACATAACAGTTCGTTACACTTTTACTCTTCGATTACCCATCGTACCCTCGAACAACTCCGACTTACTACTACTCTCTACGGGGGTAGTTTCGTCATTCGAGACATTCGAGCCAAAAACAATGATTTCGTAGTCAGTGTACGCTTTAGTCCTCCGATATTGCCAAAAGAAAGGGCTAATTACAGTACTGGACTCTGTAATTTCAACTAAAGTCTTAATTAGTCCCCACAATTGAATTGTAACAGCAATAGTCAATTTGTTCTTAATATGTGACGTGAAACAACGAATAAAGCTGCTCGATTTAATGAAATTACATCTAAAAGCCAGCTTGAAAATAAATAAGTTGAGTTCAAACTCGATATTGGGCTCAAGATTGTTAATGAGCGAGCTCAAACATATAGTAATTCAGTCCATTAGGGTCACAAGCCGATTGAAATATCTATAAAGTTGATATATATGTAAAACTTATGCAATTATTATAACAAAAACTTTTACTTAAAGAAGTATTGAAACCTCTCAACTAAAATTCAACTTACCTCTATTAATTACAAGAATCAAAATGACATAAAAATATTTTGAACTCCTCTCCAAAATTATTGAACATGACATTCTCATTTTAACAATTTGGAATTAAACATATAGGTTAATGAACTATGCATAGAAATAATTGTCAATAATAAGTAGCTTAGGTGAAATAAAGTTATCCAAAAAATGATCTTCTTACAAATTGTTCAAGCCCGACTCAACAAACACTTGCCAATATAAACTAGTAGAGCCGAGCTTTAGCACCTCAAAGTTTGGATCGGTTCAGCTCCATGATTGCTCCTAATCAAAGGTCCCGCTATAAAGTTGTAAAATTACCCTAAATGATGAAAACATTGCGTGATTCATTTAGGGCATATTCGTCTTCCACGTTATCAATGTCGGCATCATCAAGTTTTAAGGATGTTAAAATTTTGGACATTAGGAAAAGAACACGAAAAGACGAAGTACGCATGTCTCGCTTTTTAAAATATTGAGGACTAGACCCACCACCTTTCCAAAAATTAGGGGCTATGAGGACCAAATCGAATTAGTTAAAAACTATAGGGACCAATTCTATATTTAATGGCTTGGTCTCCGCTGTATTTAGCTCACCTCACCTGCTTCACCAGCCTGGTCTCCCTCTCTCTATTCACACACGGAGAGAGAGAGAGAGACATACACACACACACACACATATATATATATATATATATATATATATATATATAACAGGGATGACGACAGGGGGGAGTAGGATGCCGACGTGGAAGGAGAGGGAGAACAACAAGAGGAGAGAGAGGCGGCGGCGGGCGATTGCCGCCAACATATTCGCGGGGCTGAGGATGTATGGCAACTATAAGCTCCCAAAGCACTGCGACAACAACGAGGTGCTCAAAGCGCTCTGCGACGAGGCCGGTTGGACCGTCGAGCAAGACGGCACCACCTACCGGAAGGTATCTCTCTCTCTCTCTCTCTCTATCTCTCTGTGATCGTCGCTGTATTTGTTTGACCTTTTTTTGTTGTTTTCTTTATTTTTCTTTCTTCGGTGCATTTTAGCAGCTGAGATCAGATTAGGCGCACGCTGCTGTTCTTTTCGTTTCGATTTAGTTATTATGCGCCATTAAATAGGCGCACCTTAATTTCTAAAGGCAGAGATGTCACCAGGGTACATATAATTTTTATGGGTAGTTGAAACGAAAAAAAAAAATTATTAAAATTATAAATAAAAAATTTTACATTTAAAATTTTGGCCAAAAAAATATGGGGTGCCTTAGTCGCCTTGGTAAACTCATAGACCCGTTTCTGTTAAAGGGGTAGTTTTATCTCATTAGATAAATTCTAATCATCATCGGTGTTTTGGATTCTAGAAATCTCATGATAAATGCGACAATAGGTTTGTAGGTGTGAAAATATACTAGTAACAATTTTTCTATATTACTTAATTTTTCCCTACGAAGCTGCGAAACACTAGTTAAGAGTAGGCGAAGTTATAATTTCGCATTACACATGATATATGCAGTTATTTTTTTAAGAAATTGTAAAGAAATACTGGAGTGAATAATTTTGAAGTATTAAGTTTCTCCTAGAGAAATCGAGTTTCTAGGGAGTTTGCTTAGACTGTAAAAATAAATGAGAAGAACTGGTATGAATGATTTTACATGATTTTACGGTGCATTTTAGTGGCTCCGATCAGATTGAAAGTTGTTTTGGTTCCCTTTTCGTTATTATGCGCCAGTGAAGAGGCGTACTTTAGCAGGTGTGGAGTGGAACTGATGCACAATTTGGAGTGCTCTTGCTTTATTTTGAAAAAGAGAAAAATAGATGTGCACAAATGTTTGGTTTTGGCGATTTGCAAATCAGATTAGGCTCACAGTGCTGTTCTTTTGGTTCCAATTAAGTTATCATGCACCATTGGAGAGGCGCATTTTAGTGGGCACAGATGATCAGAAAGGAAATAAGGAAAAAAGAAGTGTGCAAAATTGTTTTCAATTAGGTTCAGTTTAGTCGTATTGCATAGGTGAACATGCGCATTTTTGCAAATTTTCCTCATACAATTTAGCAGTGGGCCTATCTCGAATCTTACTCTTGGACTGTGTCGATCTGCAGTTTGTTAGAGTTTAGTTATCTTTTGCAAGTATACAGGTGCATTTTAGCAAATTGTCCTGGCACATGTTCGGTGTTTCCTCATTAAAATTTTATTCCTGCATGTGTTTAGTACAGATTTCCAGGTATTTGATGGCAGTATTTTGAATCAAAAGATAATTTGGGTTCTTAAGCTGGTGTTTGCCTGAACATAAACATCACTGTCCTTGAGTAAGATCTCAGACCAGATGCGGGAGTTTTTTTAACCTCTTTCTGTTTCTCTACTTTGTCTTTCTTCTCTTTATTGTTGGAGATTCCGTTGTGCAAACACTACCTCAATATTCAAAAGTAAATCGATAATGTGATGAGACGATATTGCACATTGGTGTACCAAGGAGAGGCGGTGGCAGCCTCCTTGTCTTTGAATTCCGATATTTCTGTAGGATGCGTAATTAAAATTTAAATATTTTAGAATTTGTATAGGCCATGTCCCTAAAGTTAGAATTAACTTAGAAAAAATTGAACTTGGCCGCCCAACTAAAAAGCCTAGTTTTAGCACGGATGGTGCCCCTCTTTTGATTCTATAACAAGATTTTCCCTTGAAACCATTCTAAACACTAGCTCGAATGCGCCTTAGCACGGACAGTGGTTCCCAACATTTAATTAGCAATTTGCCATATTTAAATTTTACTTCACCCCTAAAATATTGACATATTTAAATTTTACTTTACCCCTAATATATTGAAAATAGCTTTTTCAGGGGGAAAAGAAAGTGAAAATTGAGGAGGATGCTTTGGGCATCATGGCACCAAAACTTTCTTTTTCCACCCTAGATAGCTTTCCTAGATTTGATGCAACATCTTTATGGGGGATGTCTGTACTTTGTTCTCAGGTGTGAACATGCCTTTAATTCCTGAAACATGCATGACCCTTTTCAGTTCTCTCTTATTTTCCATTTTGGTCATTACCATTTCTGTTTGCCATTCTTGTGAAACCTTTGAGTTGGACTGAAGTTCAATTATTGAGGTCCAATTATTAAGGTGCAATAAAATATATCAGTTAAACCTTTTTAGAGATCTAATTTCTAGTGGATTTTCCTGACTCAGTTGACAGGCCAGTGACAACAACATAATTATGAAATTTCTATTTCTCGCAGTTTACCAAATATGGCACCCTAATAAGTCATATAGGATTGCAAGCTTTTTAACTTATTTAGGCTAAAACACAAAAATAAATTCAGCTTAAAAGTTGTAGTCTATTGTTTAGTGCAATATTAGCTATAATTGGCTCTATATTGTGAGCTCTCACTTAGACTTGGCATCTTCCTATTACTGGTAGTGGACAATGTTCAATGAAGGGTTGTTTAATCAGGTAATATTATGTTTCTGTTCTAAAATGTCTCATTAGTTTGGGAAAATTGTTACTTTTAACATACATACTGAATTAAGAATTTTCATTTAATTATCTTCCGTGGTACCTACAAGAGAGTTATGTAGCTCAAGGACAGGCACTCTCCCATTCTTAATTTGATCGAAAACTTATTTCCAATCTTTTTATTGAGTTGATTGATAACCTCGTTATCAGAACACTCAGGTGGAATATGCTATTTGTCAAATAGTTACTATATATCATGCAGGGATGCAAGCCTATGGAACGCATGGACATTGTTGGTGGATCTGCCACAGCAAGTCCGTGTTCATCGTACAATCCAAGCCCCAATGCTTCATACAACCCAAGCCCTAATGCCTCATATAACCCAAGCCCTTTTGCTTCATATAACCCTAGCCCAGCTTCTTCATCCTTTCCAAGTCCTCGCGCATCTTTCAGCACTGATGCCAATGCCGATGGCAGTTCCCTAATACCATGGCTAAAGAACCTTTCATCTTCTTCTTCATCGGCCTCCTCATCCAAACACACCCATTTTCATATGTATGGTGGTGGTTCGATCAGTGCCCCAGTCACCCCTCCACTGAGCTCTCCTAGCTCTCGAACCCCACGAATCCGAACCGAGTGGAATGATCCTTCTGCCTTTGCAGGCTGGGTTGGCTCGTTTCCATCTTCTACAAACTCCGAATGGTTGAACGGGATCCGAATCCCTCAATCTGGGCCTACGTCTCCGACATTTACCCTTGTTTCTTCGAATCCATTTGGGTTTAGGGACGAAGTTATGACAGGTGGAGGGTCACGTATGTGGACACCTGGCCAAAGTGGAACCTGCTCCCCTGCCATTGCGGCTGGGACTGATCATACAGCCGATGTACCCATGGCCGAGATAATTGTGGATGAGTTTGCTTTTGGAAACAATGCAACGGGGCTGGTGAAACCGTGGGAAGGAGAGAGAATCCATGAGGAGTTTGGTTCGGATGATCTTGAGCTTACGCTTGGGAGCTCAAAAACAAGGTTTGTTGAAGTTTGCTACTTAGTTTGGTGAATCAAATGACATTGTCTTATTTCTTTTATTATCGGATTAACTAATATTCATGCTGCAGGTAAGGAATAATCAGGAGGACAGTTTGGAAGAAAGTATGCGTTCGAAGTTTGGTGTTTGTATAAGAAAGAAGAAGAAAGTCCTTTTCCGTTCTTTCGGAACTAAATTAGAACTTTAAGCGATTTATTAGCTTATTAGTTTCTTCATTTCTTGTAAGATAAAGGAGACATGATTGTGCCTCCGAGTTCTTATTTAACTTGCTTGAATTGTAGGGCTTGCCATTTGTAAATTCTGGTACTTTCTGTCACAGTATAATTTATGCCCTTTACCATTAGATCAATCTTCAGTATCTTAGTTCGATTAGTGGCAGTTTTGGCAATATTTATTTTGTTTTGTGAAATTGTTTTGTATTTTGGTGTAATGTATTACGAAATTGTTGCTTGAGAAGTCAAGTGGAACTTTTTGAAGAGACAAAAGAACAGGCGTGGACCAGCTATCTAGCATGCCACTAAAATTTTCAGCTTTAGTACTTTTTTGACTGAAGGCCATGTTACCACCTTGTGTCAAGGTAAAATTGATGCCACTTTTGACTTGTGAAGATGAGGGATCCAAGAAGAAAAAGTATGTTTATGCTTTGATGTTGAATGGTTTGTATGATTAGCTTTTGAAAAGCTATTTTTAAATTAGAGCTAAAACTTCACCCTTTCTTTTAGACACTTGAGATATCCTTGTTCATCAGGTCCAAATTTTCAGTTATTTGCATCAGCTGGCTTGAGTATTTAGATGCCACTGTAAATGTGCATTTCCGCCCTCTCGTTGGATGGTTATTTGACTAGCATTTTTCATTTTCGAGATTTCACATTTCCATGGATCGTTGTGCAAGCTCAAATTGTCCCTATGAAAGGAACCGGTATAGAAAGGCTAGTCACAGTTGGTTTAGTTACAGTTTTTAAACTTTACAATTTTTTTCTTAAAAGCTGGGACAGCCTAAATTTGCTAAATTTTTTAAGCCTTTTTCCGCCCCCCTGATTTGACCTTGAAAAACTAAAGGTTTTAAGCTGATGCATTCTAACTTTTTTCTCAGCCTTAAAAAAGCTAAACTTATACTTCAAAATTGCACGCTAAACTAACCCAACTTTTTTTTGGAATTTACCAAACTAACCCAACTCAATCAGTAGAAAAAGAGGAAATAAGAACACCACGAATAAAACTAAAGATTTCACGGTGGTAAGAAAGTAAAAAAATACCTGCTTGCAATATATTTCTGCAGCTGAAAGCATCATCTTTCTAATTCCTACCAAACAACGAAATATCGAAACATTGTTCAATTGAAAAATTATGTACATCCAAAGAAGTTACAATCACTTTACAAATGATCGAAAAACATATTCCCAAACGTAAGTACTTGGCCTGTACAACCACTTGCGAGCAAATTTTGAGCGTGGTACAAAGAATAGAGACCGAAATCATATAAATGACAGTGTCAAATATGGAATGCACATTTCGTGTGAGGCTTAAAATTCATCATTTAAGCGCCTCAAGTCTTTCAAATCTCGTTACCAATCATGACCTATCAAGTCTTCGATACAAATCACCAAGTGCGTGATAAAGGATAGCTGCTGCAGGAGGCTGAGGCATTAATCCAAGAAGAATATCCGATGCTTTTATCGATGAGTTACCATAGAATCTGGAGTTCTCTTGTGTGCGTGTGGTGACTACGCTTCCTTCCAGTGAACAACCAACAAATGCACCTGCGAAAGCAACATGGATCTTGTTCTATCATCTCTCTCAAATGTTCTTTCATCTTAATACGCAATGAAATTTGAAAGCACCAAGTAAAAGAAAGCATTCTAACTAGTATGAGAGAACAAAGACAAGAAATAACAAACACAATATGTCAAACTTCATCATTATAAATTAAAAAGTGGCTTCTCTCGCAGTTCTACCAAATACTGAATTGCTTTTCCAGAAAATTTTCGAAATAACTTAAAT
>MKEJ01031071.1:0-11009 GCA_001753735.1 Embelia ribes
GACCAACAGCTTGTTAGGTCAAAGAATTTGGAGGCGGAAGTGAAGTAAGGATTCGGAAGCATTATATATTAGTTGCATATGCATTTGGATATCTCTTTCCTGGAAAAAGGAGGGATTTGGAGAGATCGGAGGTACAATCACTTACATTCCTCTCCTTATTTCCATCTTCATCATTCCACCTTCCTATCTTTTCCCTCTCAATTAATCATTTCCTTACTTCATCATCCCTCCATCCAAACATAACACAAGGATCCAACAACAAAAAATTTTATTGCACTTGTTTCTGCAGTTGGAACAGATACTCACTATAAAGACAAATGACAAACAGCAAGGAAAGAATAAAAACCTCTGTCGCAAGGGTACTAATGGTTGTATCCTTCACATCCCTCAGCAAGTGTTCAACCCCTGTTAATCAGAGAAGAGAAGAAAGACGTGAAATTAACCAAATTATAGATAGTTAATTTGGTACAAACATGAATTTTTTCTTCTGTATTCCTATTAAACATCTTGATCTGGAAGAGAGATCAATAGCAGAAGGGATATTTTCTCTTACTCTAAAACCAATTGAGAATTTCGTGTGGCTCTTTTCAGCCCATAGAACGTGTTTTTATATGCTACAAAAGAGGCCTAATGGTAGAATATTGGACGAGTTATCCTATGCAAATTCGAATTCAATTTCATCTATCAAGATAATCCTTATTCACATAAATAACAATCAATAACACTATAGGGTTGTAAATGAACTATCTACCAATATTACGAATTTATAATTTGGATTTCGTATCATTAATATTTACTCCCTTCGTCCAACTTATATAGTCCACTACGGAAATTTTAAACTTTTATAACCACCATAATAAATAGTTCAATTACTTTAAATCATTAGTTGCTTCCATAGTTGTCCTTACCATAATTAATAAATGACATGGGATTTAGAGATATTAAGTGGTATAAAGCACATTAAATGAGGGCAATTTAGAAAATTTGTAAATTTTTGCACATCTATTTTTAGAAAGTGGATAAATTTTTGGACATCCCAAAATAGTAAAAGAGACTAAATAAATTGGACGGATGGAGTATTATATAATTTTTATGAATTTTTTATAAATAAATAATAAGAGATAAATCTTGAATTATCCAGGTTAGATTATTTATTTCATAAATGATTAAGAAATAATATTTTTGGCTAATTATCTCTTAAATAAATGGTAGAGATAATTACTAAATAATTTGGAGCTTATCCGGAACACTCTTATTTTCCACCAGAAATAGAGGCCTCAAGCATCATTTGTTGAAGCATACTACATCATTATTCAAAAACTAGGGAGATAAACTTTGAAGCAGTGAAGAACAAAGTATCAACTCTTTGAAGACATGAACAATACCAAGATTGAGTTCATCATTTCTTCAAGAATGTGAAGAATGGCCAAACAGATTCAAGATCAAGCTTGAAGCCCTTAAATCAATTGTTCAAGTGAAAATTAGTTGTTTGATCTGCAACAGGTCATCAAAGTCGCAGACCAAGTATTTGGGGAGAAAAACAAAGTGTTTTTTTTTTCTTATACTGAGAAATATACAAAGGATTGTACTCAAATCAAATTCAAAATAATAAAATCATTTGTTACTTCATTTTCAACCTTTATTATCTTTACTTGAATTTTGTGCATTACAAATTTTTGGCATGCTAGGTGGGACGTCATCTACGTTTTATCTCTAATCCTCAAATAAATAACTCAAATTACTTAATATAGTCTAAGAACAACAACTCAAAGACTTCTCAAGTTCAACTTGGAGCCTTTAAACCTTCAAATAAAGATAAGTTCGAATCAACTAATTTCAAGGGAAATGTCACTCGCGGTATAGCTAAGGCAGGATAAAAAAGCATTCTAGTCACCCTCCTACCTAAGTCACTATCAGTGTTTGGCTATGTTCCATTAAATATTCAGATCCCCAAGGAGGCAAGAAAGACATGGTAAGAATAATACTGAAAGAAGTTGCCACCTCCATCGAAAAGACTCTATCACAACATTCTGCATCAAACAACTATGTTACCAACTTGAAGACTCTTCAAGGGAATCAAGGATATGAAGGAGACTCTGAATCTTCGCATAATAGATCACAATTGATGCTTAACAATCCTTCCATGACTATAAAAGTCATGACGACCAATGTTGTTGTATTAGAAGAACAAGTTAGTATCTTGGCTAAGACAGTTGAGGGCCCTATGAAGTCTGTAAAGGAGTGAGATGCATACTTTGCAAGGCCAATGAACAAAATAGAATGGCTTGGAGAATTAAGCCAACATGTTGCATCTCATAATGTCTCCGATTCTGCAAGCAAAAAGCCTGAACAACCAGTTGATCTGCATCTGTCTAACGATGGATCACTATCGATTAATAAGATCAAAGAACTGATTTTGTGTACGGTTAAAAGGAAGTACGAGGATTCATCAAAGTCTTCTCTCACTTATACAAAGCCATATAGTCAAAGGATTGCCATTTACCAACCACCAAAATTTCAACAATTTGATGGAAAGGGGAATCCCAAGCAACACGTTACTTACTTTGTGGAAACCTGCAACAATGCAAGAATTGATGGAGATCTCCATGTCAAATAGTTTGTACAAATACTCAAGGGTAACCCATTTGATTGGTATTATGACCTCGAACCAAGGAAGATCGATAGTTGGAAACAACTTGAGCGAGAGTTTCTTAATCTCTTTTATAGCACTCGATGCACAGTTAGGCTGTTGGAGCTCACTCATTCTTGTTAAATGAAAGATTAGTCGGTCATTTATTACATCAATAGATAGAAGATCTTAAGTCTTAATTGCAGGGATCCACTATACAAAACGTCTGAGATAGAAATGTGCATCTAGGGCATGCATTTGGGGCTTTAGTACATCATTTGAGGGATGAAGCCACACGACTTTGAAGACCTGGCTTCAGATACTCATAATATGGAACTTGCTATAATCACTAACGGAGGTCAAGGTCTACCCACGATGGATGCACAGAAAGATGCTGCAAGGCAAGAAGTTAAGAAGTGGGTAAAAATAACACCTAAAATTGAGAAGAAGAAACAATTGTTTACATCAAAAAATCATTCTATACTACACCAATCAAAATTACTACAGGCTCAATGAAAAATGAAGTCAAGAAGCAGGACTTTAATTAGGGAAATGGAAAGCCACAACTAACTCTCAAGGAGATGCAATAGAAGGAGTATCCATTTCTCCACACAGAGCTTCCAGAAATGAAGCAACCCGAAGAGGCTGAGAGGATAAATGATCTAAATTTCTACAAATATCACCATTTGGTTAGTCATCAAATATAACGTTGTTTTGTGCTGAAAGAGAAGATTGTCCAATTGGTGGGTTAAAAAATCATTTGTTACTCCATTTTCAGTTTTTATTATTTAAACTTGAAGTTTGTGTGTTACAGTGAGGACAAACACCATAAATTTTCCACAAGTAATCACGATCTTCACTATTCGTGCACACCTTGACCACAGTTACTGAATCAGTCTCGAGCACGACTTTCACATAATTCAATGATTTTGCAAGCCGACAAGCCTCCCAAAAAACCAAAGCTTCACCGATAGTAGGATTCTCACAATATAACTTTTTATATAAGTAACGGTTATTAAACGCCCATGATGATCTATGACAATAATAACTGCAAATCCAATTTTTTATCTTAGCAATAAAAGCATTTTATCTTAGCAATAAAAGCATAGTCTCGATTAATTTTCAAGAAGACCTTTTATGGTGGAGACCATATTGTAGAAGACGCGGCTTCTAAATGCATAAATACTTTTGTCTCACAAATTTTGATAACTCCTATTGAAGATACTTTCTAGCCTCAATCTGAAAACTTGCGTTCCGAAATTGGTATCTGAATATGAACGCATTTCTTTGCTTTCAAATGAACGTAAAAAGGGTTCCAATAAAAGTGGTCAATTCCACAGTTAAATCGTGCTCAAGTACCAACAACTGCCATCTATCGAATTTAGTAACAGATAGTTTTGAAGGGGTAGGAATTTGTATTACATTTTTCCATTTGCGCAGCTGCACAAAAAAGAATGATATGTTCGGTGGTCTCAACATCTAGACCACACAAGTTACATATAGGAGAATTTCGTATAGATCTTCTGTGTAATTATCAGCAGTAGAGATTGCATTTTTGTTAGCTTTCCATAGAAAAATTTTAATTTTTTGAGAGCATGTAAGGTTCCATATCAGCTTCCACAAAATGGGATCAACTTGAAAGGATTACAAGGCATTTAATTGGTTGGAATAAGATGAAACTCGTTACAGCCAATTTTGACGGTATAAACACCTTTAGGTGTGTGGGGCCAAATTATTCGATCCGATAATTTTAAAAAGGAGATTAGGATAGCTTTAATAAGTTCAATAATTGATGGATCAGACGATGAATCAAGAATAGCATCATTTCATTCTGTTCGATTCATTAATTCAGAAATTTTGTAAATATCACTATTAAAAGTGCTTTCCAAAGTTTGAATTCCTGGAACCAATTTGTCATCTCAAACTCTTATTGATTCTCCTATCCAACTTGCCATACACACTCGTTTTTCAGAAGATCTCATCCAAAGTTTAAACTTTTCCACGCCCATGATGAGTTTGTGCTCCTCTTGGCTTCCTAGAAAGAACATTTAGGAAAATATTGGCCTTCAAGAATTTTAATCCAGAGACTATTATTTTAAGTAGCAGCCCTCCAAGCTTGCTTTGCTAATAAAGCTTGATTAAAATTAACAAAACTTTTAAAACCCAAACCCCCTTGAATTTTTGACTTTTAATGTTCTTTCCAAGCAAACCAATGAATCTTCCCTTTGTTAGTATGCCTCCAGAAATTTGCAATTAAAGAAGATAAATATTTGCATAAACTAATTGGAAGTTTAAATACTAACTTCACATAAGTGGGTATAGCTTGTAAAACAACCTTAATCGAAACTTCCTTATTGCCTAGTGGAGATAACAAGGAAGCTTTCCAACTTTGAACTTTCCTAAGTATTCGATTGTGAATCCAATCAACGTGAGCCTTCTTTGAATTTCCCCAGTCCATTGGAAGTCCAAGGTACTTCCCAAATTTTATACAGATCCGTATTCTAAAAATAGCAGCCACTTTTTCTTGCAAATCAATCGGAGTATTGGGACTGAATAAACTACACGATTTGCTAAGGTTAATTATGTGTCAAGAAGCAACACAATACCTATTCATAATGTTGGAAAAGACTAAACAATTCTACGTAGAGGCTTTGTCAAAAAAAGATGGAATCATCGGCAAAGAATAAATGAGTAGTCTCAGGACATGCTCTAACAAGTTTAAATCCACAAAGAAGTTTTAAATTTAAAGCTTTCGATATCAGACTAGAGAAGGTCTCTCCGTTGATGATAATTTTCTACGAAACAGTGGTGATGCAAACCATAATTAAATTAACAAATTTAGAATCAAATCCTAGGGCATGCATCACCTATTTGATGAATGTCCATTTCAGTCTGTCATAGGCCTTGTTCATGTCCAGCTTCAAAGCTATATCAAAATTCTTCCCAGATTTTTTGTATTTAAATCCATTTATAGCCTATTGAGCAATATAGATATTGTCTTGAATAAATCTTCCTTTGATCAATGCACTTTGCTTAGGTGAAATAATAGCACCCACACAAGGCTTTAATCTGTTGACTATCACTTTAGATATAACTTTGTAAAGAAAATTACACAGAGCAATGCGTCTAAAGTGAGTTACCTCCTCTAGAATTGAAACTTTAGGAAAGAGAATGGTGTTGGTTTCATTTAAAGTAACAGGAAAATGGCCTATTTGAAATAAATTTTGCACCATAAATGTAACATCAAAACCGACTATGTCCCAATAGGTAAGGAATAAGAGACCATGGAAACCATCTGGTCCGGGAGCTTTTAAAGCCCTTAAGGCAAAAGCAGCTTGCTTAAATTCCCCACTTGAAATTGTTTTATGCAAGTTGTAGTTCATCCTTTCATAAACTTTTAAATTTAAGCTTGAGATAATCGGTCCAAGATCTTTTTGACCCTCAGTGTCAAATATTTCTGTAAAATGACGTTGGACCAACTTTTTGAGATGTTGGGGATCTTCTAACCATTCATTGTCATTACTTCTCAAGCGAAATATTTTGTTCCTATGCCTCCTCTGTATCGTCGAAACTTGGAAAAATTTTGAATTCTTATCCCCAAATTTTACACACTTCAGTCACGACCTCTTTCTGCTGGATTATATCATTAGCTTTAGACGTATGATTAGCACTTGCCACGTTGTTTAAAATTTCAGCAAGTTGGGCTTTGAGAGAGTAGATCATTCTCCAAACCCAATAAAAAGGTTTCCAATCACCAATATGATTATCAGGGAGACTGGATAACCAAATTTCTTTAACAGTCCTCGCAATCATCATCATCAACCCAATAAACTTCAACTTTAAAAGATTTCCTAGTTTTGTTGTATGGAGGAATGGGATTAACAATAACGGGTTCATGATCCGAACTTATTGCGGGAATAGCCAATGTTGTAGCATCAAGAAAAAGAGATAGAAATGCAATATTTATAACCGTTTGGTCTAGCCTTTCTTTAACTAGGCTAACACCATCCCTTTTATTAGATCATGTAGAGACACATTCATTGCTTTTTAAATCAATAAACTGACAGCTTTGAAGAAAATTCCAAAAGGTTCTTCACACACTTTTGTGACAATTTTTATACAGCACCTACAGGTACACTAGAGTAATTTTATTCCTATACCTTGCTCTCTTTGTTCAATATATTATAACTTAGCATTTTGTTATAACTTTATTCAATAAGTTATAAAAGTTGCGACATATTGCAACAAAATTGCAACATACGGTGGCTAAGGTCTCTCTATATAATAAGGGCCACACACACGTGAGTGCAAAAATTATTTTATTAAAATTATTTTATAATTAATTATTCAGTCTCTTTCTCTAAATTTATATTGCAACTTGGGAGTAATTGAGATGATTTTAATTTATTTTTTGTATATTTAATTGATTAATGGAGGAAGTGACAATTTGAGAGAAGCAGTTACGGAAAAAATTGGAGAGAGAGAACATGTATTAGATTTGGAAGAAAAACAGGGGAAGTTACAATTGATGATTGGATAAATTACGTAAATACTCCACGAAAACCAACTCTCAAAACTATTAAGTTATAAATTTATGAATTTTGATGGGCATTTTTGGTACTTCATAAAAGTCTACGCAAAAAATGAGTTCACATATTATAATAGTATAGATATATAATTTGAAATACTTTACATAGAATCTTTTGTAAATTTGAGAATTCTATGAAATAAAATTCATTATAAAAAGATGGATTATTAATCAAATATTTATTTGCATATTCTATAAGCAATTTTTGTTATAAACTCATATATGTCTATATGTACACGTACATATAAAAAGAATTGTACGCATAACACGCTCATACGCACATAGAGTGAATAAGTATTTTATGTTTGAGTAGGGTAAATATATATGGAGCTTAATTTCGAAATACTCTAAAGTGAGTTTTTTTTTTAGAAAAAAATTAAAAATTCCTAATTAGTGGTAGTTACTAGGTGTGCGCATTGGTTTGGTCGGTTCCAAACCAACCCGAATCTAAAACAAATGAACCAATCGAATTTTATAACAAAAAAACCGAACCAATCAAATAGTAGTTTCAAAACTGAATAGGTTTGAACCAAACGATCGGTTCCGTTCAGTTCGGTTCCTAACAGAAAATAATTAATTACAAAAAAAAAATTATATCATGATCAAATTACTGCAAAAAGAACAATTATTTGAGCAAAAACATCATTCATAACCGTAATGAAGAAAGTGTATTTATATTGATATAACCTGGTTCGATTCGGTTAAACCGAAAGATTAATTATTAAAATTGAAAAAATCAAAATTTCTAACTATTTAAAACCGTACCAAAATTAGAAAAAAATCAACGAACAGATTCGTTTGCTTCAATTTCCGATTTGACTAGTTAATCAGCAGGTCCTAGTAGTTATCAATTGACAATTCACTGTCTAGTGATGAATTCTCAATGAAGCCACGTCAACTTCAAACGATAAATTCATCAATAAATCTATCTAAACTGACGAGATATCAAAAGTACATATGCATATACATATAATGTGTGGAAATAAAGAAATTAAATACCTTGAATTCCAAAATAGGTTGAAGAGGTACTAGCCCTAATCTTGGGCTGCCATTTTGCCCTATAAACCTTTGCTGGGATTATTATCCACATGAAGAGATGCCCTAAAAAAACCACCATCACCATCCCCATTATCACCCGTCTAGTCATGTTAATTCCTCCTCTTGCATCCATCTATATCCCTCTCTATTTTTATATATGTATATATATATAAATAAATAAATATATATATGTCTATATATTTAAAAGGATTGAGTTTCGTCTCCCAAAAAAAAAAAAACAAAGGACTGAGTTTCGATGTGAGGAATGTTAATGGACAGATCACAACCATATACGGTGCCCAATTTGTAGCATTGATTCACGTCATATATATAGAATAAGTTTTATTATTTAGATCACGTAATATATATGCATTTACTTTTATTTATTTTGATTTGATAAATATGGGAGCATTCACCAATGGAAATGTACAAGGTGGCAAGAAATCTGCATTTAATGAATGTAACTGATTTTCTACTATCAATATTCAGAACGAGATTCAGTAGTCATTTCTTTATTTTATCAAAAGAGGAAATATACTTATAGTTGGAAAAACCTAAATGTAGCAAAACTTAGGAAACGTAACAACTTAAAATGCTCCTATAACATTTAATTTAAGATGATTTTCCAGCGTATCTTCATTATGTCTCTTTCTATGCTCCTTTTGTATTTTTAATTTCAAAATCCAAAATAAATGAACTTACGATATATATAATGATTCCTCATACTGTCACATATTTTCCTAGTGGAAAATCTTATGTTACAAACCAATGTAATCTCATTTTTTATTTTTATACTTAATGCAATGCCCACATTTTTGCATTAATAAACCACGACAATAAAAAAATAAGAGTTCACGAAAAAACCTCCATTCCAACTCTAAAATATCAACATAAAATGTCAATGACAACGAAAATAAATTTTATCATGTTTTGGCCTCCTATTACATGAAATATAAAAAATATCAAAATCTGCAGGGATGGCCATCGGTCCACATTAGTCTGGTAAACCACAAATAAAAGTAAAGAGACATAAACCCTTAGACGTCGCTATCCTCAAGTGGGCATCGGCCTAGGCTTGCTTCTCATTATCAACCCCACCTGTTAATGCTTGGCATTTTATAAGAAAATTAATGCAAAAATGCTACCAAATAGGTACAAGTAAAACAAACATCCAATAATGATGAAATAACAACTTATACGACGTAATGTGTAAGACAAGTAAATATTAATTCATGATATTTACCCTTAATCGATTGAACTTATATTAAACAACATGTAATGTAAAAATCGACGTATCTGACACAACATACGATTTGGGCACCGTATCCCAAGTCTTTACGCATAAAAGCTTGTGTATATCCCTCTCCATCCTGAGTTCCCATGGAACCCGCTCAAGGTTGGTACTAAACCACTAGAACCGACTCATACTCCCAGATAATCTAATACCCAGCAATAGTCCACATAATAGATGTGTTCCCATGGTGAACAACATTCAAAATCTATATCATAACATATCTTACAACATCAGACATGTTATATTTCATCATTATAAAAGTTTCTTTTCCATTTCATCTAATTTTGCACAAAAAAGAACAACCATTTTAAAACATGGGAACTCTTCCGGACGAAAAAATATCTCTTCCAGTCAAAGCCATGTCGTTCCGATGAAATTTCCTTTATGCCAAACACAAATTTCAGACACGAAAGTACGAACAAACATCAGCCCAAATATGGTCAATTTATCCTACAAACCTATAATTCACCAACAAATACGTCTTACTAGCCAAAACATTATGTTTCATTACTATTGAACCATTATTCCGCCACATACTTTATGCGAGAATAATCGATTCCCTTGGAAAGCTCAGAGATTATCCCCAACTTTCTCCTTTACGGCTTATCACTCAAACACGAGCCTATAATCAAAATTGAGCAATAATTCTCAATATTAACAATCATCTAATCATCAATTCATCATTACAATAAAACTTTGATGATTTAAAACAAAAATAGGTAAGAAGAACCCGAAAAAATAGAGGATAATACTTAAGTCAAAACGATGAGGACGAGACAAAGAGTCCGAATCCGCATTTGGATTGTCACGCGATGTACTCTTGCTCTCGGATCGAAGGGATTTGTGTTGCCCTTTTTTCTTCTCCTCTCTCCCATTCTCTATCTTTTCTCTCTGTTAACGTAAAAATAAATTTGAGAGTACGATTAAATGTAAAGAAGAAAGAAGATAATTGACTTTCTCATTAAATTTCAACTTTATTGCAAATTGGTCCCCTTTAATTTACAGTTATATCATAATTAAACCCCTTTTGTTTTTTTTTTTTATTTACAGGGCCTTACAATTCTCCTCACAAAAAAGAAATTTTCATCCTCGAAATTTAAATCATACATGTAAATAATACTGGGAACTTGTTCGGTATCTCCTCTTCGCATTTCCAAGTTTGTTCCTCAACCTCGTGATGCTTCCAAAGTACACAAATAAGGGGAATCACATTTCCTCATAACACATTCTCTCAGTGATCCATAATACTTACTGGCTGCACTTTATATGTCACATCTTTCTCCACCATCAAATCAGAATAATCAATCACGTGAGATGAATCTAGCTCGTACTTCTATAATATCGACACATGAAAATTGGGTGCATATTCTCTAGTTGCGGCTATAAAGCCAGTCTGTATGCCAATTGCCCATCTTTATCGATAATTTAGAAAGGTCCTACAAATCTCAGTGACAACTTTC
>MKEJ01031077.1:0-11085 GCA_001753735.1 Embelia ribes
ATTTGAAGTATATATATATATATATATAATACAAATTTCGGAAATAGTAGTGAGGGCATGACACTCCTTTGCCCATCATCTCTTCACCAATATGTAGCAGTCAAAGTTTCCCAATTCTTATATTTCTTTTTCTAAAAAAGAGCATATAAAAGTTGATTGAATTCTTTTTAATCATCAACTCTTATGGCTAACTTTTAAGATGAGTAAGATTTAACTTCATTTCTTTTTTTCCCCCATAAAATTTGAATTTTTCTAAAATTGGAGACCATTTATTATGATTTGAGTCTCGATCTATCAACTATGGATTTGATGATCAACCACTAATTTGCATTGAAAAGTAAAGCTTCATCTCAACTTGTCCATCTACGAGTTTGCTAAGAAAATTACAGTCACCTCCTAACTTCTTTTAGTACCAAAATTTTTTATTTGGATATTTTTAGTTATAATTTTAATGTTAAATTTTCAGTATCAATTTTTTAAAAGAATATTTTCAGCCACCCTCATATATTCAATATGGGCCTGCTCATAAACTTGTACAAACTCCTTTACGTACAATGAAGGCAAAGATTACAAATTTCTAGATTTACAGAACCTAGATTAGCATTATCACTTACTTTAATAACATAAATTCATATTTTGTTTAATTAAGTTTGCATGTGCAAGTTGGCCAAGGAAAAACTCAAGAAGGGACAAAATAAAGTCTAACTGTTCGTCACAAGATGCCAAAAGATTTTGGTATCTTTGGACCATTAGTTTGGGAAGAGGCACTATTGCTCCATAATTTTTTTTTAGGTTAAAATTTTAAATATAAATTATTTATTTAAAATTTTAGTATTTAATTTAAAGTATACATATTTTTTTATATAGATTCAACCATTTTCATAGAATTTATATTTATATTTCCTGGTGTATATCTGTTTGATTTTGAAGGCTCAGCTTTGGTAAATATCGCACTTTTCTTGGGGTAATTTACAAGTGTTTGTCTCAATATTCTTTGTTTCAAAAAGTTTTGCCGTAAAGGAATTGTTATCTAAATATATATTGATGTGCATGTGTTATATTTTCCAAGTCTTGTTAGAGTGGCATTAAAAAATTAGATTATCTATAAGGACTTACCGGGAATGATACTAATTTTATTTAGTACTAATCACCACGCACCTGTAATGCGTATGCAATTCGTATAAAATAAAAATTTACAAAAATTACAAATAAATGTCTGGCACAAAATTATGAAAATAAGATAAAGAATTTATTTGATAATTTGGAGAAAAGATTCATAAATAATTTGGAGATCTATTGGAATATAGAGAAAAGGAGAGAGAGAGAGAGAGAGAGATGTGATTTGCATAAATAAAGAGAAAAAAAGGGGTAGGGCAGTTAATGTAAGATAATGGGATTGTTTAAATTTTCAATTTTGCCCCTGGTAGCAAAAAAAATATTTTAAGTATTCTAAAATTTGACACCAATTTCATCCCCTTTGCCTTTATCTATAAAGATATGGTGACTAGCATTTTGTGCTTTAATTAGCTGCTAAGATTAAAGCCTCAATAACATAATATTTGGGATGCATTTCAAAGCCTCAGTTGCGACTTGCATCATTGACAGTTAAAAGCTTAGAAGCAATTTAAACACAATACAGATGAATTTCCTTTGAAATAAATTATTTTTTAAAAGCTTATTAATGATTTTTTTAGCAAGAGTGGGTATCAAAATATATATTATCACAATAAATCATATTTGAGTAAAAATCTCATTTGGGATGATAATTTATTGGACTATTTGGAACTTCATTTTTTCATAAATTTAAAATTAATCTAACACATTTCATAACTAGTAAGTTGTTCATTTTTTCTCGAATAAACTCAAAATGCATTCAAAATACTGATATTCAAAATAAGATCAAATGAAATCAACCTCCATCTATCTCTTTTCATTAATAAACTTAAATAGTATAAACACATGAGCGTTGAAACATGTATTTTAAGGTGAATCATTTGAAATAATATTTTTTCTTTGAAAATTTGAGATCAATTTATTTTCTTTTGTCCAGATAAGCTTGCAAATCCCCTCAGAAATAATAAGAAATTTATTTCGAAAAGGGCCACAAAAGTGATGGGCTCTGAAATTAATTGGACCGAGTGGATTTGTGAACCTGAGCTTACTGATACTTGGGCCACTAGTTCAAAGAAATTCGGCCTACAGATGCACAAAAAACATAATTATAAAAAAAAAAAAAAATTGACCTTCATAATAACACGAAAATTAACATATTATTTTACCGTGAAATGTTTATTTTTACAAGTATATTAATATAATACATTAAGTTAATAAGAGAATTTCGTCATATGGAGAGTGTTTTGAAATAAAAAGGTCGTAAGAGACTACAAAACTTGTTTGGATAAAGCTTATAATCTAACTCATTCACTTTTTAAACTTTTAAGCTTGTAGCATTTGTTTGCTTAATTTCTCGGCTCTTTTTCTTTTTTCCATTCGTGTGCCAAAAAAACTTCAAATTTCAAGTTGTTCCCCTCATCTTATTTTAAGCACCATTTCTGGAATATACATATTTCTGTTCTTAAAATATATTATTTTTTTCTCGATGCAGGAAATTGGTGTGATTGAGTGTTTGATTGGTTGTTAACTCCAAAATCAGGACGGAGATAGTTTCACACATTTGTTTCATAAATTTTATATAGTGAATGCTAACGGATAGAAACAAAAAAGTGAATAATAAAAAGAGATTCTTATTTGCCCAAATTATGTTCGATTACAAACTTTTGGTGCATAAATTATTGGGGGAAATTTCTCAGTTACTCATGCTCTTAGCACTTAAGTTATTCTATTTCTAGTCAAGTGTGGGAGATGTTGATCTTATCCATTTTAGAGAGTGGTGGTGCAAAAACTACGTGTGAGTGTTATTTTTCTCATGGATGCTCAGATCTCGATTCAAATTCAATCAACGAATGTGATTTCTTTTTGGTTTGAACCGTTCTACCACCAATTCGTGCGAGTGAGTCTGTCATGCTTGAATGATTTACAACCATAATTAGGTATACAATTATATAAACTGCAATGCATATTCTTATCAATGACTCTCCTTACTCAATTGCTAATAAATTTATCAATTAATCAAGTTGTTTTTCAATTCGATCAATTTAACCAAACCCTTATACATTGAGCTTTTAATACATTTATTTAGGCTAAGAACATTTTTGTTGGGTCATGTCCAAATAATCAAGTTAGTCATTTAATTAAGTTTAGTTTCGTCATCAATATATGATTATATCACCACTAATTACTAAATAGTTTCTCAATTAATCATTTAATTTGGGTTTTGAGCAACTTGACCAACTCTAATTGAATGGATTTTCAATTCATTTAATTGTTCTGATAAACCTTTCATTGGGCTATGTCCAATTAATTATTTTAGGTGTAAAGAAAACCATTGCTTACTCTTCGATAGTACACACCCATTTCGATCCCTTTATGGAGATTGTGCATTTAGTTGAAATTTATATGAAAACGGAGGAAGCGGGATGATCACGGGTCAATACTTAGCGAGTAGCTCAAGTTCGACTCAAATACTTTTAGACTCAAGCTCGTGTTGACTACCAAACGAGTCGAATTTGAATATACTTTTATATTTGACTCGAATTCAAAAATTAAGATATTTAAATTGTTTGAGCTCACAAGTAATTCGCATAAAATATATAATATATCCATACACACATACTCTTATATTTATTTGCTAAAAAATAATAATAAAATTTCAAGTTTATATATGTGAGCAATCTTAATCTTATTCAAATTTAGACTTAGACTTAACTAAAGTTGAGCATGAAATCAAGTAATTTTAGTAGGAGAGAGAGGGGTTATTTAGCAGAAGTGTTGGTTAGCCCTTACACGACGTATTTGTTCGGTCCATTTTTAAATATATGGTTAAGATTAAATAAATATGTCCCTATAAAATTTAATTAGAAAAAAAAATTAATTTTAATCATTGATTTTAAAATAAACAATCAAAATGCACAAAGCAGGATTGTCCATCATCATGCCGTTGTTCAATTTTTATAATACAATTGGCATTGGGAGACGTTTTGACAGAGACATTGGATAAGCTCCACCTAGTACATTTTGGTTATATATATATGTTTTCAAATTAACAATTAAAATTAAAACAAAATAATTTTTTATAATTTATTATATATATTTGACCCTGTCTGTATCTTTTTTATTTATTTGACTTGTAATTTATGAGAGTTCTAACAATAAATAATGTTTGCCGAAAAGAGGTGTTTCTTAAATGAATAGATAAAAGGAAAAAGTTTCTGTTAACTCCAATTTATAGAAATTGAAACTACTACACATGTTTTCCAAAATAGATATATTGAGGTTGTGAGATTTGTGCTTTCTCTTTGTAATTTGAGAAAGAGAACATTTGTATAAAGCTCTATTGTTTGTGAAGCATGTAACTTTATAGACAATTAAAATTAGGATAACTTTTATAGGAAAATTAAGATTCTCTTAATTGTTTTGAAGTGACATTTTTAATATCCAAACATCCAGAAATATTTGATTAAGCCATATTAAAAGCATGGTTTTCCTTTACTGATTCTATTTACTCACTAATGAAGCAGGATTTTATACTTGGGAGGCGAGCCCATGTATTATATATAAAAAAATAATAATTTCCTAGAAAAATTGTGCAAAAGAGATATTTGAAAAATTTTCAATTTTACATATGCAATTTCATATATATATATATATATACATACACATATAGTTATTTATCTAAGTCAGTTGACATAAAAGTAGTCAGGCATCTTTATTGATATATAATTGAATTCTTTGCTTTTTGGTTGAAAAGAATTCATATTCTCACTATTGGATTTCAGAAAACAAAAAAAAAAAAAAAAAAGAGGACAAACTTTGCCCATACCAAAAAAATACTTCTATCTTCAAATTTCATTTAATTTTTTTAATTCTTGATTTTAGTCAGCTGAGAGCATGATTTGAAGTTACTTGAAGTCTTAGATCTGATAATTGCTAAACATAAACATAAAAACAATGATGTAATCTATATATGAAGTGTTTCTATTTTGACAAGCAATTAATTAAGTTATCACCTTTCAAAAATAATGTCATTTGATCATGCACACACTTTCAGAAAAGTGAAATCATTTCCTTTTCTCGTCCTTTATATTTTATGAGGGCCATAATTGTCAAATTTGCTCCTACCGTTTTTATATTATTATTATTATTGTTGTTGCTGCTATTAATTATGAGGGCAAATGTGCTATAGTAATAATGATGGGTAAAAGTGATAATAATCCAATGTTATTATTATTATTTTTATCATTTTTATATTATTATTATTATTTAAATTTTGGTATAACAATCCAATTTGTATAAATACAGGGCTACTTTGGTCAATTCAAAGTTCTGTTGCTTTCCTCTGCAACTTCTTAAGATTTGATGTGATAACTGTTAATGGAGTTAGCTTGTGTACGTATTTTTATATTATAATTTTTTTATATATTCCTATATAGGAGTATATATTGTTATATAAAAAAGAGAGTAAATTTTTTTATTATAATATTAATATATTATTATATATATATTGACATATGAAAAAGAGAATAATTTTTTATTTTAATATATATTTTTTTCAATGTCTCACTTTTCTTTTTGCTACGTGTCATTGTGTATATACACGAATGAATCTCCACATATCTACAAACTGATTCGATGTTGACAATCAAATCCCTTAAAATAGTATAATTAATGTTTTTAAGAATAATATAAACCTAGGGCTATTTTGGTCAATTACTTTTGTTGCTTTCCCCCGTAGCTTTTTAACATTTAGCTCATTATTCATTAAGATCAAGGTTTAACTACAAGTAACGGTCTCTGTAGTTTTAATTGAAACATAAAAATTACCAAGTTTTGAAAAAGTGACACAATTTTTCCTAATCATGGACTCAAAGTCATTTTAAGGGTGTGATTGGCTAGAATTCAAGAACAACATTTTTATTTTTAAACTTAAAAGTTAGTATGCATTTGACGGGTTATCTTTCTTGTTGTTTTGACGTAAATGACTTCAAAATTTAAATTTGATTCGTATAATTTTTCATAGTCTGCAATAAATTAATTTTTACTTGAAGATTACAATGAATTAAATCCTAGATGATGTGACTAATATTTATATATTTGGGAGTTTCCTAGTCTTTTCACGATTCTTTATGTTGATATTTGCTCCTAGTTTAGTTTGATCTATTTAGTATTTGTAATATGATAAAATTATAAAATTCTTTATGTTGATATTTTCTCCTGGTTTGATCTATTTAATATTTGTAATATGATAAAATTATCAAACAGACCAAACACATCACTTTTATCAAGCCAGATTCATATAGCTTTTTCATAATAAGGAGAAACTAATATTTTTTTTATTAATAACCACAAGAAAACAAATCCTAAATTAAAAGAAAATCATATGAACTTGCCAATATATGATTTATTTTGGAATAAAATATTCATTTTGCTATTATTTCTTTTGATATTGTTCCTAATTTGAACACTTTTCGTGTCATTTTTCATTTTATTTTTTTGGTTTAAAACACTTTAGTGTCTTTTAAGATGTGAAAAAACTACAAAAGGGACCAAATGTATCACTTTCTCAAATATTGGACCACATCTGTCACCTTTTCAAAATGTGTGAGCTATTAACTATGAGGATCAAATAGAAATTTAGTTGAAATTATGGGAACCATTAGTGTAGTTCACCATTAAGACCATTGTCTCTCTCTCTCTCTCTCTCTCTTTCCCCTTGCTGTCTGACTCCAAAGTCCAAACCCTTAGACCTGAAGCTTCACCGCCCCCATTTCACATTGCACCCATTGCTTATCTCACAAGAGTTACAACCCCTCTGCTATATTATGTACATATATATAAACATATACATACAAAGCCACATATGTATATATCTATCTACACAACTCATTGCTTCCCTTTTTCTCTCTCCCCCATTTTTCTTATGCGTGCAAGCAAAATACCCTTTTAATCTCTGGCTCTCAACGGTTCCATCTCTGTATAAGCTTCAATTTCTAGCCCCAATTTCTTGATAAGTATCTCTTGATCTGCTCCATTACATCATTTCCCCCCTTTATATACTAAAATCTGAACAGAACCCATCTCAAAAAATTTCTCCTTTTGTTGGCCCATTAGTCAATTTCAGGTAATTAATTTCTGTGTTCTCTTCGCCTTTATTTTCTTTTAATTTCCTCTATTCCCCCTTTTTGCCCATTTTTTTGTTGAATTCTAAATGTTTCTGTTTCTGGGTATCATTGTGTTAATTAGGTGATGAGATGGAGTTTTTGGTTGGAAATTTAGTAATCATTAATAATTATTAGCTGATAAATTTGAAGCATTTCATAGTCTAACTACTTAATATATGATCTATGGTGATTTCATTTAATAGCTTTGTGTAGGATTTAAAGTTCTAAGATTTAGATTTTTTTTTCATTGCAAGTTTTTGCAAATTGGGTTAATTTCTTGAAATTGGGGCTTGTTACATCACTTTTCCCCTTTACATACTAAAAGAAAAACAAAACCCATCTCACAAAATTTCTCCTTTTGTTGCCCCAATAGTCATTAACAGGTAATTAAAAATTTTGTTCTCTTCCCATTTATTTTCTTTTTAAATTCTAGTAATCCCCATATTTGCTGATTTTATTTTATTTTTTTGAATTGATTTATGTTGCATAAATGTTTCTGTTCATGGGTATTACTTGTGTTAATTATTTTGATGAATTCGATTTTTTTCTGGAATTTAGTCATCATCAAGTCTTTGAAGTTGCCGCATTACCTAGGAATTAGAATTTTTATCCGTTTCCCCCTCTTTTTTCTTATAGATTATATTATTCCCCTTTTTGCTGATTTTTTTAAATTTCTATCTGTTGACTTTTTTTTCCTGTTTCTGGGTACCAATTGAATTAATTCGTTGTGATGAATTTGAAATTTATTAAGAATTTAGTCATCATCATGTCTTTAGAGTTAATTTGGATTTTGTTTGGGATTTACTCATTGTCAAGTCGAGATTCCATTATTCCCTCCTTTTTTGCTTATTTTTCTGTGAATTAATTCCTGTTGCTCAAATGTTTCTGTTTTTGGGCATTAGTTGACTTAATAAGTTGCCATAAATTCCATATTTTGTTAGGAATTTAGTCATCACCAAGTCTTTGGAGTTGATTTGGATTTTTAACTATTTCTCCATTTTAAGAATTCGGATTAGGGTTTTTTAGCAGATACATTTGAACCATTTCATAGTCTAACAGAATATTTGATCTGTTGTGATTTCATTTAAGGGTTTAATGGAGGATTTATTTTGTTCTAAGCTTTAGTATTTTTTTCGGTGGATTTATTTTGTGATTTGAGTTAATTTTGAGAATTGGAACTTATTTTCTGTTAAATTGCCATTAATTGATAGAATTATTATCCTGAAATACAAGATATTCCCATCTTTTAGCTAGAGATGATACTGGTGGTGGTCTTTCCTTTCCCTTGGTATTATTTCATATTTTTGAAAATCGGGATTAGGGTACTTTTGAATGATACCATTTGGGCATTTACTGATAGGTTATGATTTTTCAATGGTCGAAGCACAAGGCCTTTTTCATTTTTACTAGGGATGATTTTTTGTTAACCTTGGTGAGAGATTAAACTTAGGCTCCATATTGGATTTGGTTTGATTTGTTGGAATTGTGAAGCCTAAAGATATTGTATACCAGTCCCCACTGCCGCGGATCCAACTGGGTCAACATTTGCTACGTGTTCTTTGATTTCTTCTTTGATTTTTCATATCAGCATATTACGCAAGATGATTTTTTTTTATATTTCATATTCTGATAAATTCTGAGTATTTGTACTTGGGTTTTGCTCAATCACAACTACTGATCATCCTTATGATTTATATAGAAATTTAGAGTATTATTCAATTGAGGTTAGGCTTTATTTATTGATCATCTTTTTGTTTTTCTCTTTCATTCTTTGTTTTAATGTTGAAAATTGATGATAGGGTTCTAGCTCAATCACCCGTTTATTGATTGGTTCAAATCATTCGATAGTTGAAGTTAGGACTACTTTTACTTGGACCTTAGTAGTGGCTCAAATTGTATGTTCATATCGAAATTTATTTGATTTCATTTTCCTTGTGTTTGTACAGATTTGATTCAAAAAACATGGGGAATCACATGAGCACGAGGCCACCCGAGACATCAACACCAACAAGGCCAACAACAATCAATCTCAACCCCAATCTTCAATTCACAAACGAGCTGAACTCATATGAAACGGCTTGTAAGCTCGATGAGGACATACAGTCCTTCGACACGAGCCTCCAGGCCCGAACAAGCCAAGTCATCAACACCCTGGCAGCTGGCGTAGAAGTCCATGCCCTCTCGTTTGATTCGCTAAAAGAAGTAACCGAATGCCTCTTGGAAATGAACCAAGAGGTGGTGAAAGTGATTTTGGAGTGCAAAAAGGACATATGGAAGAACCAAGAGTTGTTTGAGCTTGTCGAAGAGTATTTCGAAAACAGCCTTCAAACCCTTGATTTCTGCACCGTTTTGGAAAAATGCCTAAAACGGGCTCGCGATAGCCAGTTGCTTATCCTCGTCGCTCTCCAACAATATGAAGAGGAAAACGCGATCGAAGGGAATAATAGATATGCGAAGACTTTAGACGAGTTGAAGAACTTCAAGGTGCTCGGCGATCCTTTCACCGAGGAGTTTATGCAAATATTTCAATCTGTTTATCGTCAACAAATATTGATGCTCGATAAGTTGCAAGCCAAGAAGAAGAAGCTTGATAAGAAGCTGAAGTATATCCATGCTTGGAGAAAGGTGTCGAGCATTATATTCATCGCCACTTTCGCTAGCGTGTTGATTTGTTCCGTAGTGGCTGCGGCAATGGCCGCACCACCGGTGGCGGCTGCTCTAGCGGCAGCCACGTCGATCCCACTAGGGTCAATGGGGAAATGGATCGACTCTCTTTTCAAAAACTACGAAAATGTGGTGAAGGCTCAAAAGGAAGTGCTTAGCTCAATGCAAGTGGGGACTTATGTAGCTATAAAGGACTTGGACAATATTCGGGTGCTCGTGGATCGCTTGGAAATCGAGATTGAAGGGCTTTTGAACGATGCTGATTTCGTCATTAGGGAAGAGGCGGTGAAGGTGGGGATAGATGAGATAAAGCAGAAATTGGGGGTGTTCATGAAAAATGTGGAAGATTTGGGGGTTCAAGCCGATATGTGTAGCCGCGATATTCGTAGGGCGAGAACTGTGGTTCTCCAAAGGATCATTAAGCACCCGAACCATTGAAGGGCTTTCATCGATATAATCATGCAAACAAATTCTTGATTTTATGGTTTAATTATCTAAAATTGTTGAAACAAATAAAAATTTGTGTGTTGCTATATATTTATTTTCTAAATTTGTGATTTAAAACTTTGCAATTTGGTTTCAAGCATAGAACATATGGAAGTTCCTTAACTATGTTGTTTTATTTCAATGGATTGATTCTCTTATGTAATCATAATTTACATTTCTATCCTCATGCTTTCTAATTGAGTTTGGAAACTCATTTTTCTTATATTGAGAAATTTCCATCTTTTTACTACTGTTGCGATTAGAGGAAAATTTCATGAGAATGGTGATCGGGCGGGAGCAACTCCGTCGAAATATTGGTCGAAATTTTTGTGATGGTCGCAAATATTCTACTAGGAAAAATAAAATAAAATAAGGTAATTTTTCTACCAAGAAGTAAAGAGTTGGTGAGTGGTGACGTACACTTTCTACGTGAGACCTATTTTTTGTTCTTATTTGATAAAGAATATTATAAATTTGAGGGGAATAGTTTATGACAGACAACTTGGTTTGGCTCGTTCATTTTTCTACGGAGTTGAGTCTAAACAAAAAAGAATTCGTGAAGTAAATGGTAAGGTTACAAGTAAGGGTGAGTATTCGGATATATCTTACCCGAATTATCCGAACCCGAATTACCTGAAAATAAAATGAGGTTCCCGAA
>MKEJ01031080.1:0-15845 GCA_001753735.1 Embelia ribes
ACTTTTACATTTCCATTTCCTATATATATTGTTTGATAGGTACCGAAACAAGCAGAGAGTTCCAGTAGAGTCAAGACATGGAAATGTGTATAGTTTTGTACAGTTGTTGCAGAGAGGTCTTATGTCGATTATGTTGTAGCATACTCTGATAGTTGTAAAGGTTGTTGTAGTTTGGGAAAGCATAGGTATGCTCTTGCACTTGTACGTGAGATAAAGAACATACTTATGCCTTCCATATATATACATGTATATTGTCAGGCACTCAGTCTGAAGTGATGTATCTATAAACTGGGTAGTTTACTATTTCCTATATGTATATTTTTCTAGAGTTGGTGATGGCCTTCTTCCTTTCTTTTAGCATAGTTTTACTTTCAATACAGATTTGTTGGCAATGCTATTGAATGTAAGTAATATTGTCCTAATGTGTGGTAGTTACTTTCAATACAGATCTATGCATATTGTACGTAATGTGTGGTAGTTGCTTGACATAGAAAAGCATGTTTAATTAGAATATTATTCATGTTATTCATGTTAGTGGTGAGAATTCATATCATATTACATCGTATACATGATCATGAAAAGGGGGGGTTTTGGAGGAAAATTATGTGGTATTGACAAGTGAGGGTGTGAAATTGAAAAGAACTCTTTTCACATTTATGTGTTGCAAGATGGCACATTCATGTGTTGTGTGTGGAGTTTTGAGTCTTTTCATTTCATTTAAGGACACATTGGTATCAATATTTTTATAAAAACATGGGAGTAATGAGGTCATACAGCTTTACTGTAAAAGACAAGAAACCAGATCTAGGATATATCCATTAATTCAATGCCAGGTGAGTCAGTAGTAAATTAGTAAAGGCCTAGTTATGTTTTGGAGTGGGAGAAGGACCATAGCATTTGAGAAAGAAAGCAATACCCATCCCAACTTTATTGTGAGATAATGGGGGAAGTGTATGTGGGTGGGTGTGGACATGAGAAACATTTATGAGTATTCATATTATGTATCATGACATTACTTTTATTATATGTTGTTGAATACAAAACATCATATAGTGTAGTTTTTTCTTTATATAGAACTCATTGACTGACCGTTACATATCTATTTCCATATCCTATATGTATTTCTTTATAGGTACCGAGGTGAACAGAGAGTTCTAGTAGAACTCAAGTCATGGAAATGTCCATAGTTTTGTGCAATTGTTGCAGAGGGGCCTTTCGTCGGTTATGTTGTAGTGTACTCTGGAAAGCATAGGTGTGCTCTTGCACTTGTACACGAGATAAATAGCATATTTATACCTTCCATATATATATGTATATTGTCAAACAATCAGTTTGAAGTGATATATCTGTAAACTTGGCAATTTGCTATTTAATATATGTATATTTTTATGGAGTTGGCACTAGCCTTCTTCCTTTCTTTTAGCATAGCTTTACTTTCAGTACTGATGTGTTGACAATGTTGTAGAATATGAGTAGTATCATCCCATAGTGGCGATAAGATGTTGTGAGATAAATGTTATCATTGTTCTTATTTTCTTATTCAAGTACCATATTATCTTTGTCATAAATATGTTCACGACTCAAGATTTGGATCTTTGGATTTTAGGGCAACTTGGAGTCTGGATCTCTGAATTTTGGGGCTTAACACAACGTCTCCCTTGAAATCATATGGAAATGCTTCTGAGCCATTAAAGCTTGTGCATCATCACTTCCATTGGCACCTTTTATCATATGGTTAAAAGCCGCTTCCATGGCTTTGAACATATTAGAGGACCCCGCGAATGGAAATTCTCCCGCATGCTCAACTCCCGGCTGCGGTCGAGCACATGGCAGATCATGAAGTTGAGGTCCAAGAACCTCTTCTTCACCCTCCTCATTCTCTTCTACAATATCTTCCAAAGGTGGATTACCTTTTGCTTTTCTCATCTCAACCTCTATCTCCTCTTGCATGCGAGTACGTGTACGCATAGGTGGCGCTTCCTCTTCAATGCGTTCTCTTGCTTGACCCCCTCTTCCTCGAGCTCCTCGTCCACCTCCTCAATGTCCATGACCTCTACCACATGCCATTCTTACTTTATATCACCAACAAAAAAAATAAATTTGTGCTCCTAATGATAACATGATTGTATAAATTAAAACTACCATGAATCAACCAAACAAGACAATACTATCAAGTAAGCATGCATATTACTCTTATCCAGGCAACATTTCCTACCCACAAACCACCTAGGTTTATGTAATCTAGTTAACTCTGATACCAATATGTCTTGCCTCGAATTCTAGACAAACCCCAGGTCGCGAGCTAATAGTAACTAAATAAAGAAAAAAAAAGAATAATAGTGATAACGATCGTAACCAAAAGAAATCAAACATATTCAACGCCATCCTTGCCAACATACATCCATGATCATAAATAAAGCTTGATTACATATATATCAATTGTCATAGCACAACGATCCACATGCTAATATATATACAACTGTAGCTCCAAAATAACGTGTGTGCATACGCGAATCAAGCTAAGTGCTTATAACGAACCAAATGAAAATTATACATAAATGAGGTTCAAATACAAATACAACATACCCTATTAGTGGCCTCTACAAAATACAACAAAAGATGACATTGCTTTCTCGATAGCCTAAGTTTGCTTGCTATGGTCCTCAGCTTCTATATATTTATAATTATATTGTACAAGAAAGAAATAAAAATAATACGGTCAGATTTCTAGTAATGCATATGCAATGCTCTTCGATATGCCACATGAATGCTCCAACAATGTCCATACACCATTTTCATAAACCATTTTCTAAACCAAACACATTTTCAAAATCCACGTTTTTCCGCATACTCATCATTTCCACATTTCTCATTTCCCATATTCCTCATTTCTTGTATCAAATGCTAATTCCGAGCTTTTATTCAAATTTCTCATTTTCCAAACTTATTTGCTCATTCCGAGCCCAAATAGATTTCTCCTGCGAAAACCAACAAGACTCGACAAAAATGGGACTAGTATTTTTCATTTGGCTCCCCGCCAGGATTACTCACGTCCTATATTCCATATGAAACAGCACGAACGGTGCATGTACCTCGATTTAGAGGCCCGACTCAGAGCTGTCAGTTCACTCATAAAATCTCTAATTTTAGTTTGGTAAAATTTGACATAGTCCCAAAAAGAAATAAAAAAGACTCAATTCGACTCACGAATGCTTATGACTTTTCTATCCCGAAAATCTCCACATTTTCATTCTAAAAATAATGTCTCATGAATCACGATCATGTATATATGAAATGTTCAAATAATAATGAATGCAAGCATGATAATGTAATTCAATGCCAAATACGAATGCACATAATTAAACATGCTCCAATGTAGGCCTTTCTCTTTTAAATTCGACAAATGCTCATATGAATTTTCATAAATAAAATTTCTCTATTTAAAACATAATTTCTTCGTATCAAATTCACATACTTATATCAGCCTCATAATTCCGAAATTTCCATAACTTATAAAACGACATACATAAACACGTAACATAAACCCTTATATTCATAGTAGTATTATGAATCTGTCGTACCTGAATAGCCCAAAAAATGGTCCCGAAGACTTCCTGAGCAAACCCCCAATTCCGCCCCAAATTGGCCTCCCGATTTGATCTATTTACGATACTCGGATTGGTTCGAACCTAGCCAAGAAAAGCACCTATTAGATGCAAGGAATATTTATATAAACTTTATTTTCTCGGACTCGAAAGGGTACGGAAAACGAGAAAATAGAACGAACGAAAGAGTGGACGAAATTTGGATCAAAACGTACTTCTTGCTTCCACGACTCCAAAAATTTACTTTTTATCTCCGGGCTAACTCCCGAAATAGATGGATCGTTGACGAGAAGAATTGGAGCTTAAAGAACCTATACACTCTCTCTCCTCCATTCTATTTTGGGACAAATGAGAAATGAGGGAGAAAGTTGTGTTAAAAGTCAAAAAGTAATAGGACCCACGACCTTTTCACACTGACTGGGTGTACCGGTACAAAGACTTTGTGTAACGGTACTCATTATGTACCAGTACACATTTCTGTGTGACGGCTTCCAGTGAGTATTTGAGTTAATGACGGGCTATGTACCAGTACAGAACCTTTGGGTACTGGTACACACCATCTGTGTACTGGCATTCGGGCCCAGTAATAGAATTTCACCCAACAAAACCTCCACAACGATATTCAACAACAACGAATAGGATTCAATGAGACTACGAATGCATCAATAAAGATAAACATCATTTATTAATGCGAAAAATTTATACAAAATTTCCGAGACATTACAGAGCCACTGTAGAATTCCCTTTTATTACAACTCCTTTCCTTTTCCTATGGGTTTTATTACTCTGAGGGTTACCTAATACCTAGCTAAAAATAATGTGTTAGGCTTCTAATTGAGTTTAAATCTCTATGCAACAGGTTACTAAATGTTTTGAAGAAAGTGTTATACTTTTGGTGGATCTCATGTTTTCCATCTGCAGTAACATAATTAGAATAAAAAGGACATCTGCCAAAAGCAGGTAAAAAAATCATTTCTTGATAGCTAGCTTGCAATTTTTAACTGTTACCTTTTGAACATTTTTCCAACTTAGCTTTGTTATTATTTTAACTACCATGTAATTGTTGATAGTCACTTGAATTGTTCAGTATGTGTTAAATTAGCTTTATAACAATCCCAGCATGGTTTTCTTGTGAATGGATGTAATTATAATTAACGAGTTGGTTCTGTTTTAAAAGCAGAAAATATAGTTCTATGGATGAGCCGCTGCTCTCATCTTGTGTGGACATTGAAGAAGGTCGTGGTCAGGACTCTGTATGTACTTTTGCAGTCATTTTTCGTTTTTGTTTCTGAGAGGTGTCTATGCTTTTACTTGTAGGGACACCTTTACGAACATATCTAGATAAGCTCATATTTTTATCGGGCTTATTTCAGGCTCGTGAACAGCTCAACAAATCCCCTATTTCTTTTGAAATAAGCGGCTGTGATTGTGTTTTAATTTTTTACAGGAGGCATCTGGTCATGGATGTTGGTACTTCATGACATTTAAGTCTATAAATGTTGTAATGGGAAAAGGTGTGATGAAGCAGCTTGGCTTTGATGATTTGCTTCAGCTACCTAATGATTTGAACCCATCTCCATGCCTTCACGCATTGCTAAACTGTTGGCAAACTCAGCAAAGAGATAATGGCACAAAACCTTCCTTCTTTAGAGCGATAATTACTGCATATGGATGGCCATATTTCCGTCTAGGTGCACTGAAGGTAACATCTTTTTGTCGGCTATATTTTTCTTCCTTTTCTGTAACATATGGGAAACAAGAATAAGAATGTTCATATACCTTTCTAGTTGGCGTACTCCTTAGTGTTTACTACCTTTCTAGTTGGCGTCTTTGGTATTTTTACATTTACAAATTCCGAGCTAATCTTCTATATTTCTCCAATATTTTTACTTACTGGGTGCTTTTACTCTTTCAAGTCACCCTTGGTTGTGATTTTCTCTTTTGCTTTTCAAAGTTGGATCATTCCTCAAGAATGTTACTGATTACTGCAAAGGACTGTGAATCATGATTAGTCGCGATTAATTTTAAATTGATTGATTAAAACCTGTCTTCAACTCTAGTTTCCATTTTATCCATTGAACTGAAGATTCCGGATGGTATAGTCTCTATTCAGTGGAGAATACTACATCAATCACTTGCTTTTATCGTCACTCCAGATTCATAGCTAAATAGTCTATTCAAACACTTGGTGGAGGGGTTTTTAAGATCCGAAATCCTTGGATGTCAAAAATTTGTTGTACTTACTCTTTGCGGGGTTTTGTAGGTGCTTAATGATTGTGTTGGTTTTGTGGGACCACTGCTTCTCAATCAGCTCATCCAATTTCTTCAAGAAGGTTAGTGTAGTTGATATATTCTTATCTTTGGTTGTCTTTCTCTTGCAACTTTAAATACAGACTTACAATTTGATCTTTGTCGCATATAGCAGTCATCTGTTTCTCTACATGACGACCTGCTTTAGTTTTATCTTATATTTATTGTTTGAATTTGAGTGTTTAGAGTACTTCGTTATTTTTTCCAGTGTATGCATCCTCACAATGACCCAATGAATGCTACGATAAATTGAAAATTTGATATTGAATTTGTGCATTTTGCTTTTGACATCTTTTCTGCATACATAACCTTTTTCAAAATAGATGCTCAACATTAGCTATGAACTTTTGCTTCTGACATATTCTTGCGACTAAAGGTTTTATTAATGTTATTTTATGTGAATGGTGTGTACTTGTGTTTTTCTAGAACACCTTTGTAATATATTCTCTAACTTTCTGCTTGCTGTTAAATTGATTTAAAGCATATCTTCACTCATTCAGGTACCCAGTCTTATGATGGTTATATCTTTGCAATTTGCTTGGGTCTTACCTCTATCTCAAAGTAAGTCTTGTGCTGATAAACCATGAAAATCTATGATGTAACTTAAGTTTAATATTTCTATATTCCTGTGAAGCTTTACAATTTCACTGCAAGTTTCATTTCAGCTTCATCTCTTTAGTGAAATTCTTTCCTTTTCCTTTCAAGGCTTTACCTCATCATGTTCTTGGCAAAAATAGTTTCTCCCTTATGGAGAACGTCAGAAGGATGTGTAAAGCAGTCAATGTACCCTTTTGAACGATTTTGGACAAGTCCTGAATCTTTGTTCCCAATAAGGATATTTAATGCTTATAGCTATTTCTATATACTTTAGTTTTGTATCATCATCAGCTTTTTTCCATTCGTGATGTGCTCAAAGCACAAATGGTGTATCCTTTCACAACTTTTTTTCCACCCCACCTGATTTGTTTTCTGAGAGTTTTATATTTATGGTGCAGATCTTTCCTTGATACACAATATACATTTCAGCTATCCAAACTCAAATTGAAGCTGCGGTCTGGTATTATGACTATCATATATCAGAAGGTTAGGTTTTTTGTTCTACTTTCTAACATGTGGTTTTTGTTTTTTTATTATTAATTTTTTTTTTTGGTTGGTGAAATCATTTAACGTACTATAAGGTCTTATTGATGATGTGAATCCGCACATTGTTCTGTTCACTTTTCAAACCTTTTAAACTTTCTGTTTAACTTTTTCCTGGTTTTGTGATTGATACTGAACCGTTTTATAAGTATTCGTTATTGACACTCCTTGGAAATTGTGATCACACAAGTGTTTGTCTCCAACCTGTGTCACATTTTATATTTGGTAAATCTTTCATGTTGAATATTAGCTTCTCTTCTTCATTCTTGTCCAAGTTCATGTCTGTGTAAGAAAGATTTTAACTTCCGATAAACTGTTGTTGTCTTCTTAGAATTTAGTTACATCTATATTTGATGAATCGATTAATACTCCATCTGTAACTATAAGTTTCTGCCACCACATTCTTTCCAGTGCCTACGTGTCAGTCTAGCAGAACGATCGAAATTCTCTGAAGGAGAAATCCAGACGTTCATGTCTGTAGATGCTGACCGAACTGTCAACCTGCTAAACAGCTTTCATGATGTGTGGAGGTCGTGATTACTTATGCATTTTAATCATATACTTTCACCATTGTCTCATAAGTTTGTTAAACGATTTATTTACTTTAAATTAGTTTTTGTATTGTAGTCCGACTGGATTCAATCAAGTAGAAGACCCTACTTTAACTGGTCTGTCAATTCTATGTTAGTAAATAACATTTCTAACAATTTATGTTGCATGTAAATGATGAATGAAAATACGAGTAACCTACTTTTATCTGGATGTATAATCCATGGAAAACTGCTTGTCTTGATGTTTATTAAGATCTCTACTCTCTCAAAGCTGGTTGTACCTTAAAGATTCAATTAAAAAAATAAAAATTAATAGAATGATGTGGCAGACATTTATCAGTATAGTCAATGTGAACTTAGGGATAATAACTATGAGGTGTGTGAGGGAACTTCTATACCCACAACTTAATATGTGTACTAGACTACTAGTCGGCAAATTACAAATATGTCCTAACAATAAAAAATGAAAAATTATATATATAAGAAATCTAATAAAGCTAACAGGTCTCTTTAAAAAAAATCTCATTTATTTCTCTTTCCTCAAATTTGCAGCCTGCCTTTCCAAATTGGAGTTGCGTTATATCTGTTGTACATGCAGGTCCAGTATGCTTTTCTTTCTGGGCTTGCAATAACCATCTTGTTAATACCAGGTAATAATATTTAGTATTGATCACTGATTGTCACATGTTGATTTCTGATATAGCGTGCATATTTTTTTTTTCACTTTTTTCCTGTGGCTTTTTGTAGAACAGCTTCAAGTTGACTAGGATTGTCATGGTGGCATGCTTAAATTTCTTATGAGCTCTTTTAAGATTGTTTTAATGCGATGTAGCTCGGCTAAAAGTGATCTCGAGGTCTGCTCCTCTGAGGCTTTTGTATATGAGAAGTGGCATTTTACAGAGTGACATATGAAATTCATGTTTTGCTAACCTAAAAAACTTCATCATCCTTATCGACTTTGTGGTTGTTGAATTCTAAATCTTAAGATAGAGATTATCTTTTAAGTGAATTCCTTATCTGCAGTGAACAAATGGATTGCTAAACTGATTGCAAGTGCCACCAACAAAATGATGAAGCAAAAGGACGAAAGGCATGTGACTATTTCTCGAAATTCAAAACAGAAGATGGGCGTATCTGACTGATTTTTTCTGTTTCTGCTTGTATTTGCATTTGTGTCTTGGTAGGATAAGGAGGACTGGAGAAATGTTGTCACATATTCGCATTCTGAAAATGTATGCATGGGAGATTCTCTTTGCCAGTTGGTTGATGGAGACACGATCATTGGAAGTGAAACATTTATCGGTGAAAATCACACTCTTACTCTTACCGTATTATTTATAAACATTACTCATGCCTCTCGTTCCCTTTGAAGCTGTTAAACTTAGTTTCTGAATATTTTTTGATTTCTTCTTTTTTTCCTGTGAAAAAAAGACTCGCAAGTACTTGGATGCCTGGTGTGTATTCTTTTGGGCGACAACGCCAACTCTGTTCTCTTTGTTCACATTTGGTCTTTATTCATTGATGGGCCACCAATTAGATGCCGCAACGGTAATTTTCTTGTAATCTTGAACTCACTCTATTTCCTTAATGACCAACTGATTTCTGCCTTACAAACTGATCTATTTTGCAGGTCTTCACTTGTGTTGCTCTGTTTAATAATTTGATCTCTCCACTTAATTCTTTTCCATGGGTCATCAATGGTTTGATTGATGTGAGTTGACCAGGTGCCTTAGTTGGTAGAAGTCAGGTTTGTATTAAAATTGCAAAATGGTTAAAATAACCTTTTTTTAATTTTTCTTTTTTACTGTAGGCTGTTATATCTACGAGGCGATTGAGTAGATTTCTCTCCTGTACTGAGCATCAACATAAATTGGGAGAGACGGTAGTGTCTTCTTCATCATTTAGTTCAAGGGACCAGTCAAGTATGGCTGTTTTCATCGATGATGCGTGCGCTTCATGGTCAAGCAGCGATGAGCTGGACAATGGTTTGATATTGGAACATATAACGGTACAAATTCCAAAAGGCTTCCTGGTTGCAGTTATTGGTGAGGTTAGATCTTTTATCAATTTCATCACTTTGTTCTTCTTCTCTTTCTCTTTGACTTTCTTTTCCTGGCCTTTGGAATTTCATATTCTTATGTTTCTCATTTCAATTTGCAAATTTTACCATCCTCTTAGGGTCTCACCAAACTATATGCATTCAGGTTGGTTCAGGTAAATCATCGTTGTTAAATTTGGTTCTCGGAGAAATGAGGCGTACTAGCGGATCAATACATTCAACTGGGTCTATAGCATATGTACCACAGGTTGATATACTCTTCCTGGTACAAAACTATATTCTTGGATATTGTCTTCTAATGCTAGCCTCTGCTGTTTGAAATTTTAGGTCCCTTGGATTCTTTCAGGGACACTCCGTGACAATGTTCTGTTTGGGAAAGATTACAATCCATTAAGGTGAAATCCGTAAGCACAGCTAATACTTACAAACATACACAATATATATTGGTTTCTTTTATACAAACAATATGGTGCAAACTTTACATTCTTTATCATAGCCTCAGTATAAAATGCTACAAGTAGGTCATTTGATTCAGTGTGAGCATAAGTTAAATTTTGAGAGTCTTCTTTATGGGCCTCCCTTTCACTTCTCTAAATATCTCAATTTGTTACTTTGATTAGATACTCGGATGTACTGGAGGCATGTGCACTTAAAGTTGATATTACACAAATGGTTGGAGGTGATATAGCTTACATTGGAGAGAAAGGAGTAAACCTATCAGGTGGACAGAGAGCTCGTCTTGCACTGGCTAGGTAATATCATCTCTTTATTGCTACATACCCTCCAACTGCATTTTAAAAACCAGCTTGGTGCATCTATCTGTTCTTACCTTCAACAGGGCAATCTATTGTGGGGCAGATATAGTTGTGCTCGATGATGTGCTTAGTGCCGTTGATGCCCAAGTTGCTTGCTGGATTTTACGTGAAGCCATTCTGGGTCCACTAATGAGCCAACAGACTAGGATTCTATGTACTCATAACATTCAGGTCAGTTTTTCTCTCCCTACCCCTTCCATTTGGTATCTTTTTAATCTTTTGAGTATCTTATGAATTAATAAATTGATATAAAAGTTTGAGTACTTTCTCATCACAGCAGGGTAAGGAGAATCTGGTGATGGTTAAAATTTTCTTTGCCCTCTACTTCTATTGAAAATGGCTGAAGGATTAGACAAGAAAAAATTCCATGATCAGTCACAAGAATTGTTATACTTTGTAATGTGCAATAGGGGTACTAATATGGGGGATTGAGGTTAGAAGTATCTGACATTATTTTCAATCTATAAAAATGTCTTGAGGTTTCGACTCAATACAACTTCATTTACTTTAGCTAATTGAGTTTTTGTTCGTCTTCTCTTTTGCATTCATCAATTTACCAAGTTCTTTGAGAACCTGAATCTGCACCTGTGGTTTTCCTTTCATTGACTTCTTTCTGTCAAATTATGGGAATTTAATTTGTAATTACTGTTTTTCATTCTTGGCAGGCAATATCTTCTGCGGATCTAGTTGTTGTAATGGAAAAAGGTCATGTAAAATGGGCTGGAAGTTCGGCTGACCTGTCAACTTCTTTTCTAGAATTCTCATCGCTAATTCAGTATAAGATGTCTTCTCAATTTCAGACAGAAGAAAGTAATAGAAATTACTCTATTGAAGCCAAAGGAAGTGATGATATTCAAGTGGCTGATGGTATACATGCTTCAGATGAAAAAGACCAAATCATTGAAACCGAGATAAGGAAAGAGGGAAGAGTTGAACCCACTGTATACAAGTGAGTTGTAATGCTAGTTTAGTAAACTTTGGTTGCACTTAAGAAGAATAGAATCATCAAATGGAGAACTTTTTCTTCTCCTTTTATTTTCTTTTCAGAAACTATGCTGCTTTTGCTGGTTGGTCTATCACAATTGTAACATGCTTCTCAGCGATTCTGATGCAAGCTTCTCGTAATGGCAATGATCTCTGGCTGTCGTATTGGGTAGATTCCACTGGAACCAACAAAGAAGGCTCTCCGATATCCTTTTATCTGGTGATCTTTTGATACCTTATGAATTACCTTGAGGCCTTTGTCCCGATTATTTGCTTCCTCTTGAAGTGAATTTTATCTTCTGTTTAATCTTGTTGATCATTACAATCATTTTAGTAAATCATTTGAGTTTCAGAACCATTTAATGTCATTAGTTAATATTGCTTCTGATTTTCGCAGGTCGTTCTCTGCATTTTCTGCACTATCAATTCCGTGTTAACTTTAATGAGGGCATTTTCATTTGCATATGGGGGTTTACGTGCTGCTGTTCATGTCCATGATAGATTGATACTGAAGCTAATTAATGCACCTATTAACTTCTTTGATCAGACTCCAACTGGAAGAATTATCAACAGGTGGCATAAGTTGCTTCAAAAGTTATTCCTGCTTCAGTTCTTCAATTATAAATTTTCTTTTTGTTTATAAAGCAAACTGCTACCACTTTTATAAGAATCTGCTTCAGTTTTCATTCATCAGTGGGTCCTGTTTGTAGGTTGTCTTCAGATCTTTATACCATTGATGATGCTCTTCCATTCATTCTCAACATTCTCCTTGCAAATTTTGTTGGCCTGTTAGGGATCACAATTGTTTTGTCTTACGGGCAGGTACTTCAATTAGATACTTCTACTTAAGATCTTTCACTCGAGCATTACTTAAAATCTTTTGAGGATAATGTGAACTATAGATATTCCATATGTAGTTGTTCACTTGTTCCAGGTGCAAGGAGCATTTTTGAAAATACTGTTTTTTATGCAGGTCATGTTTTTGCTTTTACTATTGCCGTTTTGGTACATCTACAGCAAACTGCAGGTGAATTTTGTTTATCATATGTTTACTTACTGGTTGGATATTCATCATGAGGGACACATGATTATTTTTTTAGGCTTGTTTCAAATTTCTAGATGTGATGTCCTCAGTGAATGTTTGCGGTCATATAATAAGCCACTTTAAGACGAGCTCTAAAGTAAGGGCTGTGGTATAAGTATCTTCAGAAGCATTCTCAAAATATACAGCGTTTGAATAATTTCTTTGCCAACTTGTTAATATGTTGTCGAAGTTGATTTAAGGAATTAAATCTTAAATTTTGCTAGACTAAGTCGTGATAGCTATCAAATTTAATTTTTTTTTTCAAGTTTTTTAATCCGAAGGTCCACTAGTTCTACTACAGGTCAACATCTCGGGAGTTGCGCAGGCTGGACAGCGTTTCTCGTTCACCAATTTATGCATCATTCACAGAGACTCTTGATGGAGCGTCGACTATAAGAGCTTTCAAGTCTCAGGTAATTTATGTCTCTTGTTTTTTTATACAATTTCTTTAAATCGACTTTTTCTCATGCATGGTCATATTTTTCCAGATTGCGTCATTTTCATATAACTGTTTGTTAGATGTGTTAACGGATCATTCTCGAAAATGAAGATATCTCAATTTGTTTCAATTGTAAGGAGGGGTTTTTTTTTGTACAGGACTTCTTTATGGCCAGATTTACTGGAAATGTGACACTATATCAACGAACTTCCTACTCAGAGATAATAGCAAGTTTGTGGCTCTCCCTGCGCCTTCAGGTATTGCTTCAAACTCACAGACCTAAGAATGGAGGTATTAGTATGGCTTCTGTTTATCCTTGTTATTTTCCAGCTGTGCAAAAGATTTAAAATAGTCAGCTGTTTTTTTGCCTACTTTAGAACACAAAAAGAAAGCAATCCTGGCTTATATTGATGCTATTTTTTGTATGTATAAACATGGAAACTTAAGATCTTGAATGTAACTTTGATGCTTTATTAAAATTAGTAACAAGTGTTCATTGCAGTTACTAGCAGCATTTGTAATCTCATTCATTGCTGTGATGGCTGTTATTGGATCTAAAGGTATTCTACCTTTCAATATGGGGACCCCGGGGCTGGTAAGTTTCTCAAGCCCTTATCCTAATTTACTACTTTTGACCCAACTTAGTAAGTTAAGGTGGGAGTCCTTTAACAGGTAGGATTAGCTCTCTCTTATGCAGCCCCAGTTGTTTCCTTGTTGGGAAGTTTTTTGTCAAGTTTCACTGAGACAGAGAAAGAAATGGTATCGGTTGAGAGGGTTCTTCAGGTATGCAAAATAAAGAATATTTTAGCATATACATATTTTTCTAGCTTTTTATTAACATCAGGTACTATATCATCTTAGTACATGGACATTCCTCAAGAAGAAGTAGATAAATCCGCAAAGCTTCACATAGATTGGCCAAGGGAAGGTCTAATCGAATTTCAGAATGTAACTCTGAGATATAAACCATCTTTACCTGCCGCCTTGCGAGATGTAACTTTCGTCATATCCGGGGGCACGCAGGTATATACATCTAAAGCTTGATACAGTTTTTCATTTTTCTCCACTCAAAAGTATTTTCAGATAGATGAGGTTCTTGGCTCTATAAGATTAACATAATACAGCATCCGTGGATCAGGTAGGAATTGTTGGAAGAACTGGTGCAGGAAAATCCAGCATCTTAAATGCCATTTTCTGCCTGAATCCAATATGTCAAGGGCGTATATTAGTTGATGGCGTAAATATAGCTGACATGCCTGTGAGACATCTCCGCTCGCTTCTTGCTGTCGTGCCACAGAGTCCATTCTTATTTGAAGGATCCCTAAGGTATTGTTAACTGCTATGCTAAACAATTGTGATTTGTTTGGTGCTAGACTTTTCTTCTAACTTCTTTTGAGCAAGATATAATTTTTTGATAGGCTTATAGTCGCAGCTCCTAGATTATAATACCGCAAAGGCAAAAAGATATAAATTTTCTTAATTGTGCAGTAATGTTTTATGCTTTGCATTTAGCTTGATGCTTGCTTTCTTCTTCGACATATGGCCGGGTCTTTGAGATTATCCTTGAAGCAACATGGCATTACACTAAAATGTTACGATAATAATCTTACTTATTACTGATTACTAAAGCATGTATTTGGTGGGCTGTGTAAAATTTCCAGGGCTAACCTAGACCCATATCGAATTTACGATGATATAAATATATGGGAGGTTTTAGAAAAATGCCATGTGAAGGAGGAGGTACAATCAGTCGGGGGATTGGACGTTCAGGTTAAAGGATCTGGTTCGTCATTTTCAGTGGGTCAACGCCAACTTCTTTGCCTTGCACGTGCAGTACTCAAGTCCTCTAAGGTGAGTGCAACAAACTCAGGCATAAATCCATGACACATGGTACCTTTTTTTTTTTTTGGAATTAATATTGAAACTTAAATGACTTGTTTTTTGATTATTTTTCAAGGTAGGTCGACGTAATCTTTAGTATTAACATGATCCATTTTCAATTATTCTGTTAATATAGGTAAAAAGACAATCTATTTTTGGTTATTATGTGGCTAAGTGGAAGATTCACTCATGTAGACAAATGGTACTTTGGGAGACACTTTTGACACTGTTAATTTGATGCTTTAAAGATAATTATTTTGTTTATGTGGAATAATTGTATTTGTAGACCAATATAGATTAACATGGTGTGTAAGTGTTGGGAGTAAAGTATATAATGATGATATGCTAAATTTGTCCAGATATTGTGTCTCGACGAGTGCACCGCCAACGTGGATACTCAGACAGCCACAAAACTACAGAATGCCATAGCGAGTGAATGCATTGGCATGACTGTCATCACAATCGCCCACCGAATCTCAACAGTTGTAAACATGGACAATATCCTGATTCTTGATCAGGGAAACTTGGTATGATTGTTGTTTTGGCATTTTCGTATTTCAGCAATTTGGAAAAGAATAATCGATATAGATTAACATATAATGCTTATTTTGTATATATGCCGTTATAATCTCATCATTTTTGCCCCCCTTTCCTTGTATAGGTTGAGCAAGGAAATCCACAGGTTCTGCTACAGGATGAGCACAGTAGATTTTCAAGTTTTGCTAAAGCCTCCACGATGTGAAAATTACATAGTTAATTTCCGTAGCGTTTGTATGTAATACATTGCTATATTGGGGGGGGAAAAAGCGACAAGTGTCACACCCCAAATAGGAAATAACATCAGTCGTACAATGCCGGTAATAGCCAACGACAGACATAAGCCTAACACAAAACTATGATGAAATTATTCAAATATTACAACTCAAACTTGAAATCTTTGATAAAATAGTAAAACATTATTTTCAAACGTATTTAAT
>MKEJ01031082.1:0-12522 GCA_001753735.1 Embelia ribes
TTTAATTTTTAAATTTTCAAAATTTGAATGTCGTAATTGCTTTCATAAATTATAATAATTTTTTTTTATCATTTAGAGGGAATTTGAAAATACAATTTGAATTATGATATCAAATGAGTAACTAAAATTCGATATTTATTTATTTATTATCAAGTTATTAGAAAAATAAACTTATACTAAATTTCAATCTCAAATATTACTATCTGGATCTAACTGAAAAATAGTAATTTTTTTTCTGAAAATAAAACCGTATATTAAAATACGACGTGTAAAATATGTACTAGCCGCTTCGTAACTTGAAAAATGCCACGTGCAACGCACGTGATACCTATCTAGTACATATAAGTATGTAAAAATTTCAAATATACCACCATACAAGTTTTGACACATAACAGGGAAAGAAGTATCAGGATGCGAAAACAAGCTCTCAAAATGGAAAATTGCTCCTTTCACCAAAATATCTGCCACCATATTGGTTTTTATATATTTTCACATTTAGATGTATGAAGTTGATGATTCTATCGCAATCTTGTGTTGAGGTGGCTACATGTGGGAACTATAGTTGAGGTTCTCCCAGAAGTTTCACCTCCTTCTATTCCTTTAAGTAGCCTTTCTCGCCCAAACTTACAGGTGTATACTTATCGTCCACGTGGTCCGGTTTTTTAGCCTTTTCCTAATGGCTCAAGCATTCTTCCATCGTTTCCTATGTCTTTAGGTCCATCACCACCCACCGATAATGCTATTCCTATTACTCTTTGCAACGATAAACACACATGTATTTCACGTCTGATCTCTAAGTTTGTTACCTATGATCATTTGTCTCCCACTCTTGCTACTTTTGTTAGCTCGTTATCATCTATTGTTGTTCCTAAGTCAATTTCAAAAGCATTATCTCATCCTAATTGACGAGCAGCAATAGAAGAGGAAATGCCTGCTCTTCGATCTAATGGCATTTGGATACTTGTTGCACTTTCTAAAGGTAAAACAATTGTTGGTTGTCGTTTGGTATATACAGTGAAATTCATTCTAATGGAAAGATTGATCAGCTTAAGGCTCATCTGGTACTTTTTTCCCAATTGCTAAGCTTAGAGCAGTTCGCTTGTTTATCTCTTTAGCAGCTTCTTGCTCGATATAAAAAATGTTTTTCTTTATGGAGATTTGTATGAAGAGGTTTATATAGAACAACCACCAGGGTTTGTTGCTCAGGGGGAGTATGGTTTGATTTGTCATTTAAATAAGACGTTATAAGGTCTAAAGCAATCTCTACGTGCTTGTTTTGGAAAATTTAGTGAGGTAGTTATAAAGTTCGGCTCACGATGATATGGGGTTGATCATTCTGTCTTCTATCAACACACCCCGACTGGTAGGATTGTGTTATTGGTTTATGCAGAGGATATTGTTATTACTCGTGATGATCATATTAAGATTGAAAAGTTGAAGATGTTCTTGCAATAAAAGTTCCATACGAAGGATCTTAGTGCTTTAAAATATTTTCTCGGTATAGAAGTTACTCGGTCCAATTTAGAAATTTCCTTATCATAAATAAAATATGTTTTAGACTTATTATCAGAGACATAAATGTTAGGAACTAAGTCCATTGAGTCTCCTATGTATCCAAATACTAAGCTCACGCCTGATCAAGGAAAGTTATTAGATGACCCTAAATACATATTCGAGACATATTACACATGTTAACTAAATACGTAGATTCGAATTTATATTGCTATTCGTAATCTACTTGTACCTATAAATGCACTAGGATTCACCCAAAAGCTCAAAGCCAAAAAGCCCCAATTTCCCTCTTTCTTCACCCCGAGATTTGATCTAGCAAATGGATATAGATCAACTCGAACCTACATATAAAGATGATCCCTTCGGGATAAGGAGCAAGAGTAACTAATTTATTTTGGCGAATAACAAAGACCAAATATAAATGAAACTTGAACGAATAAAATAAAGAATGAAACTTACCTCAAAATGAGCTCTACATTCCAAAGATTAAGAATCTTCACTTTAATCACAAATGACTCCTGATTCTAGATGATATTTGAGCTTGAAAAGTTGAAGAAAAAGTCACCCCTCAATCTCTTTTTCTCTTTGACCGGAAAAAAGATGGAAAAGTGAGGTATGATGTGATATAACATCACTAATGTACATTTCAAAATCTGTCCGACATAGTCGATTATTGCACCAAATCAGTCAATTGTTACATTAACAATCAACATATAGCTTCTATCAGTCGATAGATGCCTCCTATCAGTCGATACATATATCCTATCAACTGATCCAACCAAATAGAAAATAGAACCTACTAGAATTTTATACACCTCGATAAGTCGACATATACCCCTTTAGCAGTCAACATATAGGTCCTAACAGTCGATTGTTTCATCCAACCTGAGAAACAAAAACTCACTGGAACTTTTGTGCCCCCAAATCAATCGATATATTCTTAACAACAGTCTACCGATACCCTATCAGTCAATATATACCCCTTATAAGTCGACTTATTCATCTGCAAAAGGCAAGTTTCCAAAATTCAACTCTACATCACTAAGGCATTAATACAAACACTTCACAATACCAACTTTACAAATTTCCTAACACCAAAATCCACACTATACATCCATGCACAAAACCCAATACTAAGGCCACGACTGCAATACACAAATAAGACTAACATGCATATGTATAAGGCTACGACAATACACTAGTTCAACATGCAACACATTATGCACTAACAATAATATTATTATAAGTATGAAAAATTCACTCGGAATTTATAGGATGTTACATCTTCCCCATGTTAGGAAATTTCATCCTAAATTTCTCACAAATCATAAAAACAAATAATGTACCGGAATCAATGAAAAGTTCTATATATTTCACTCGCATTTCGTCTTTTATTTCCCAAGTCATCTCTTCCGTTGAGTTACTCTTCCACAAAACCATCACAAATCGAATTGAACACCTCCGAAGCATCTTTTCTTTCACATTTGTATAGGGCGTACTTCATACGATACATCCTCTTTAACATATAAGTTATCGTAATCTATTGCATGAGAAGGATCTCGTATGTACCTCCGAAACATGGACACATGAAATATAGGATGAACGCTCTATTATTGAGGTGGCAAGGCTAACCGATAGGCTACTTCTCCAACATTGTCAAGTATAAAAAATGGCCCAATAAATCTTGGCGAAAGTTTGCCCTTTTTCCCAAAATGCATAATCCCTTTCTTGGATGATACTTTCAAAAATACATGATCCCCAACCTTAAAAGACAATGGTCATCGACGCACATCTGCATAATTCTTGTGACGACTTTAAGCAGTTTCCAATCTTTGCTTGTTCAGTTGTACATTCTGCATTGTTTCCCAAATAATGTCTGGACCCAATAAGGCACTATCTCCCAATTCAGCCCAACATACTGGCGACTGATACGGACACCCATATAAAGCCTCAAATGGAGCCATTTCGATACTTGAATGGTAGCTATTATTATAAGCAAATTAGATAAGACTCAAGTGTTTTTCCCAATTTCCCCCGAAATCAAGGACATACGCACAAAGTATATCCTCGAACATCTAAATCGTCTGCTCAGATTGCCCATCCATTTGTGGATGGAATGCAGATCTCAGAGATAGTTTAGTCCCCGGAGCTATTTGAAGACCCGACCAATATCGTGAAGCAAAGCGAGAATTGCGATCCCACACAATAGACATGGGAACCCCGTGTAATCGAACAATATCATCAATGTACTTCCGACACAATTACTCAATTGAATTGATCGTATGTGTAGGAAGAAAATGGGTTGATTTCGTCATCAATCCACAATAACCCACATCGCATCACAACTCTGCCTTGATTGAGGCAACCCAACCATAAAATCCAAAGTGATCCATTCCCATTTCCACTTGGGAATGAGCAACGGCTGAAGGAAACCCCCTAGGCGCTTATGTTCTTCTTTAACTTGCTGACAAGTCAAGTACCGAGAAACAAAATCCGCCACGTCTTTCTTCATCCCTGACCACCAAAAATATTGAGAGATGTCATGAAACATCTTGGTTCCACCGGGACATACGGTTAACCGAGAATGATGAGATTTTTGTAGAACTTCATCACGTATAGAAAAAGGAACGAACAAACGATATTGAAAATGCAATCCTCCATTTTTAGTCATAGTCTATCTATCACGACCATGTTCACTAAGGATATATACTCGATACGCATCAGACTCTTCATCACCACGTTGAGCTTCAATCACTCAAGAAATCAAAGTGGGTTGAACAACCATAAAAAACAATGAAATCAAATCACCCAATTGCACAATCTCTAACCCAAACTCATTAAGAATCCAAAACATTTCCCATTCTTCCGTCATAAGACAAGCAAGGGTACAATGAGTTTTCCGACTTAAAGCATCCGCCACAACATTCACCTTATCTGGATGATACTCGAGATCGAAGTTATATTACTCGAGATATTCCATCCAATGCCTTTGCCTCATATTTAATTCTCGTTGAGTAAATACATATTTGAAAGACTTATGATTTGAGAATACTTCAAACCTTTTGCCATAAAGATAGTGTCGACAATACTTTAGTGCAAACACTATAGCACCGAGCCCTAAATCATGCATATGGTAATTTCTCTCATGCATTTTCAATTGCCGCGAAACATATACAATCACTTTCCTGAGTTGCATAAGTACACACCCCAACCCTTCTTTGGAAGCATCACAATAAACCGTATACCCAATGCCTCACTCCGGAATCAGAAGAATACGAGTCAAGATTAACAATGATTTCAAATAAAAAAAGGACTCCTCGTACTGTGAGTTCCACTCGAACTTTACACCCTTACGAGTAAAACGTATCATATAGGCTGGTAAGCAAGAAAATTCTTGCAAAAATCAACAATAATAGCTCGCAAGCCCCAAGAAACTTCGTATCTAAAACACAAATTTTGGTCGTTCCCAATTGGTAACCGCCTCGATTTTAGACGAATCCATAGAAATGCCTTTCTCCAACACAATATGCCCAAGGAATTGAATTTTCGATAACTAGAATTCACATTTTGAGTATTTGGTGTAAAGAAAATATTCCCGATAGTATATAGCACAATATGAAGGTGTTCTTGATGAGCCTCCTCAGAAGGCGAATACAGAAGAATATCATCGATGAACACAACCACAAAACGATCAAGATAAGGATGGAAAATCTGATTTATCAAGTCCATAAATGTTACGGGGATATTTGTTAGACCAAACGGCATCACAAGAAATTCATAATGTCCATAACGAGTACGGAACGCAATTTTTGGAATGTTTTCTTTCTGAACCCTCAGTTGATGGTAGCCAGTTCATAAATCAATCTTCGAAAAGGACCTCGAACCCCGAAGTCAATCGAAGAGATCATCAATCCTTGGCAGAGGGTATTTGTTCTTAATAGTCACATGATTCAATTTTCGGTAGTCACTGCATATCTGCATTATCTCATCATTCTTTAGCATAAACAGAGTCAGAGCACCCCAAGGTGACGAACTCGGCTGATAAAACCCTTGTTCTATAAATTAATCACTTTAGCTTGTTGCTCCTCTATCTTGGTAGGTGCTAAACGATAAGGAGCGACATAAATCGGTTTTGTTCCTGGCATTAAATCAATAGAAAGCTCTACTTCCCTTTTAGGAGGGAGGTCACAAAGGTCATTGGTAAACAAATCAGGCAAATCACACATAACAGGAGGAAATTCCACTACAGGATTAACCTCCTCAGACAAGAACATGCTAGTAAACATATAAGTCAAGCTAGATCTAGAATGCCTCGAATACGGAAAGGTATGACCTCGTTCCCCCTAATAATAGACACTAATTCCCTCGGAAGTTAGCATCGTATCCCTTCTCCTTTCATAATAAATATTGGCATGGGAGTACACCAACCAATCCATGCCAATAATCACATCGAAACCCTGTATTTCGAATATCACAAAATCAAGCACAAATATGTGATTAGAAATGATCAACTTACAATCACGAACAATATTATCGACACAAAACGTAAACTCATCACGAGTATCCACAAAGATGGGGTCATCTAGATATTCAATAGACAATTCTAGAATGGATGGAGATGTAATGAAAGATCTAGATATACCGGTATCATACAAGATATTTGCCCAATTGGACAGAAAGGGAATAATACCTCATACAACAGAGGGCTCAACCATATCTGGAGCCTCTGGCATATCATAGATGCGCATCTGGGATGTTTGAACCTGCTGATACTTGCCACGAGTAGCATTTCCTGAATGACCATCCCGAGAAGATCAAACACCCTAATATCCACCTCGGGAAGTTCCCGTACCCTGATGAAAAGAGGAAGTTGGTGTCATATATGGTAGTCGAGAACCCACTACCGAAGGAGCCAAAGACTAAGTAGGTCCACGAGAGCTACTAGGAGCAACAAAACTCTTGGGACACTGATTCCGCATGTAGCTCTTGTTACCATAACCACGACAAAAATCTTGCAGACACAAAGACTAGATATGCCCTTCAGTCTTACAAAGATGACATGTCATAGGCCAAGGACACTCAGTAGATATGTGACCCTGTTAGCCAGAATTGAAACACATCAGGCCTTGAACAGTGAAGCCCAAATAAACAGGTGTAATGGACTGAACCGCCAACATGATCACAATCACTAACATGATTCCTCGAATCACGAATGGAAGATCCACCCAAGTGTTGGCCCGAAGACCTAGGAGGTTGAGAATCAGAATGAGCCTCCGTAATACGTTGTCTTGTCAGCAGACTAGATTCACACTCCATAGCCACATTGACACAATCCACATAAGTTTTATGAAGTCCCAAAGCCATGGGAATCTGGATAGACGGATGTAAACCCCCAACAAATTTATGACATTGAAGCTTCTCAGTAGCAACAAGCTCTGACACATTACAAGAAAGTTGAGTAAATTTCATCTAATACTCATGTACCGACATGTTCCTCTGAATGAGATTGAGAAAATTGGTTCTTTTTCCTTCCTGAAGAGTATTGGGAAAGAAAGTATCCATAAAAAGATTGTGGAAGGTGCTCCACGTATCCATAAATCATTACCTTGCCCTTCCACCAAGCCGCAGCATCGCCGCACAAATAAAATGGCGTTACTGCTATACAAAGGTCATCATCTACCTTCTGAAAAGTATCGAAGATGCGCTCTATCTCCTCAATCCAATTTTCAGCCACCATAGGTTCAGGATCGCCCCTAAAGCTTGGAGGATCCATTCGCCTAAATTATTTTTGGGCGGCAGAAGCACGAGTTTCAGTAATTTCACCCCTGATACTTATTGACATGTGTTGAAATGCCTCCTCCATATCCCTAAACATGTCCTCACAAAGACGAGGGAGAGCATGTCTCGGAGGCCAGAATTGAGGTTCAAGAGACTCTTTCCCGCTCTCCTCACTCATCGTTGTAGGTTCTCTGCCTCTTCTACATCAGCCATCGTTTGTGCTTGGGTGTGCATTTGTGGTGTTTCATCCACAATTGGAGTACCAATCCTACTACCACATCCTCTACCTCTACGACTACCTCGTCGTCCACCACTTCAATGTCCTCCAATACGAGCCATAGAACTTTTCACATCACGAAAAAAACAATTATCAAATCCTAAATTCACAAGCACAAAGCATATATACTTCACATATATATATATATATCACATAAACCTACCACAAATTAATTACCCCCAACTGACGTCATAAACACATAGCACAAAGCACAAACACAACCTGAACCCCATTAAGACCCCTTACCTAAAAGCCATCAAGGTTTACGTAACCCAGTTAGCTCTTATACCAACTTGTCATATCCCCGGGTTTATGGGGATTTGGAGCATGACATCACATCTATCTGCCACTACAGGACATCATACGCATATTCTACAACATGATCAATAACAACATGTATATAGAAGAATTACTCTAAAAAGAAATGATGAATGCTAGTGTCAACTCCATAAAATACATATATACAAAGCTAAACAAAAGTAAATATGTCTGTTTACTTATACATCAATACAAGTTGTATGCTTGTCAAAATAAAAAAAATAGAATGTATACATAGGTTTTTCGTCTCTCTTATATGAGCAAGAATTTATCTATACCTTCGCCACAATACAACGCTACATCTACGCAATCAGAGTGACCTACAAAATACAACACTTAGTTTTGCACTAATACATGTGCGCCAAAAATATGTACAAATATGCCTGAGCATCTACTAATACTTTACACCCACCTCTACACCTAAAAATCCATGCATATATCCAAAAGATGAAAAAAATAGAAAATGTACAATTAGCCAAGTAACTCTACGATAAAAGTGAGACTGGACTATATGCATTGTGAATGAATGCATGACTACGCATAATCATCTTATGAACATAAATGAAATTATTATAATGAATGCAACGCACGCCCATGCACTTTACTATGCCAATGCTTTAAAATAATTTTTATTGGGGCTAGTATCGCCATGTTTTCACAAATAGCTATGATCGCCACCTATTGGTGATACGACTGAGCCTTCATTGATCACCACCCATTGGTGACATAATCAATGGTATAATCCCAGATCTAGTTTCTCGTCTTTCACGTTGAGGTTGAATGACCTCATTGCTAAAATCCACGCATTTTATAATTTGATACATTTATGTCCCGAAAACGAAAGGAAAATAACCCATGCATTTCATTTCATAAAACAATTTCCTTTCCAAAATTTCATGCCAATGCCAATACACGCCATGCCACGCCACACCACACCACATGAATGCAACGAAATCCATTTAACTATGCAATGTACACGTTATAATCTGCACATTTTTAAAATGATAATCAACAATGCTATAAACATGAATTTAGACTATGCATATAAAGAATTTCATATTTATTCCACACCTATGCGATGTATTAATCACGCCAATTCGTCGATGCATATCAACACTTATATGACATATCAAGTCCATTCGTCTATGCTAAAACTACATTTAGGTGACGTATCAATCATTTCAAAATGTCTACGCAAATTCTACGCCTACTAGACGTATCCATCATGTCTATTTCAATTCCATATATACATCACATTCAAACATATCATTCAGGTATACATATGGACAAAACTGTTAATTTTATATTAATATTCATTGACTACTATACCTAATAAGCTGTTAGAAGCCATCTTGAAACTTCATATGCAAAAGTCATCAACTCGTCACTTCTTCGCCTCTCGATTTGATCTAGAAGACGAACACTAACGATAACACACTTATATATAAAAATAATCCATATGAGGTAAGGATCATGAATATCAAATTTATTTTCACGTACAAAGTTGCACGAAAACCAGGAAATGTAAACTAAAGAGACAAAAGGTGAGACTTGTGTCAAAATATTCACCTCCCTCCAAGGATGAGAAATCTCCACTTTTTAATCGCAAACGGGTTCTGAGGATAGATGATATCGAGCTCTCAAAGAGTGAGCTTTTTAAGTCACCATACCTCATTCTCTCTATTCTTTCGGAATTGAAGAAAAAGAAATAAAGAAGACAAGTATTGGTCCACATTACTTGAGTCAGTCAATACTAGTTGGATCGATCCAACTGCACTTGGAGCAATCCAATAACTAGTTAGATCGATCGAAGCCATTAAAATTTTGAGTGCAAACACCTCAAGCCAAATACTTTCAAAAATAGTTGTAATCCCTCATAGACAGTAATGGAAGTGTCTAACAACTTTTGGAATGGTATTTGAGTGCCTGAAACTTAATCTATGCATCAAAACATGATTACCGGCAAACTCCGTCTAGATACCACATTTTTACGTTATTCGTCACTATCTTCCATGCTATATAATTGCATACCACTCACCAAGCATATAAATATAATCCATGCATACAACGGAATAATATTATTATAATGCAATGAATAATATTATTATTAAAATGAAATTTTCATTCGAATTTTCGGGATGTTACAAGATAAGTTCAAAGCCTTTAGCTAAGCAAATGGCTAAAGTTAAATTTCTCTTAAAGGCCTAATGCCTGAAACACAAACAAAATTTATAGAGTTAGTAAAGATATAAGGTAATCCTCTCCTCGAACAAAGGAGGAAAGACATTTTTAGAAAGAAATGCAAAATTGGTAAGGTGAGTACCATAACTGCCATTAGTAGGAAGCTCCTTCTTAAAACTAGGATTAGGTTTAGACAAGAGAGTATTAATCTCAATGCCTGTAGATTGAAAACCTGTAAGCTGGACAATGTTGAGAATAATGGGTGACACAAAGACACACTTAAGGAATATGGCATTACAGAGAGGGGACAAAAACTAGGCTTTAAAACTAATCAACCAAACAACTTGGAGAGCCTTCAATAGGCAAATCATTGCGATAATACCCATCACTTTCTTGCCACCTTGAAGGTGTATAACTATCCTATCAACCCATTAACTCAAATCTGAATTGTGAATAGGGCAAGCCCTGAAAAGAGTTTTCATGTTTTGGCCCCACTTGATCCAATAAAGATGGAATAAGTGGTGTAGTACATCACCATCTTGTCTAATTGGATAGAAGTTAGATAACATGTCAAAAATATGATGCTCAAGACTTGGCTCCAAAGTGAAAGAATAATTGGATTAAGTACTAATAATGAGAAAATCATGATTCTGAACACAAAATGTATCACAGAGAGAGGATGAAAATTTATTGTTCCTATCATCTTGAGTCTGAAAAATGCACTAGGATTTCTTGGGTGCCATATTAAAAATTTGAATTTACTGTAGGATCAAAAGGTGAAAAGATAATTATGGTTTGATTGGAGATATCAATTAAACAGTAAGAAAGTGGGCGAAGTAGGAATGTTTTATTTGATATAAAACTTAAAAGTAAACTATCAACTCAAGGTGAACATTAGAATTTTAAAGGTTCATTTGTCCAATTTTGTTCTAAACCAACCAAATGTGGGGGCATTATTTAAGCCATTTTTTAAAATTTAACTAAACCTATTAAAGGGGTTGATTAATAATTAAAAGCATAAAATAAGGAATTTTGTCCATTATATAATAATTTAAGTCAAAAGGACTTAATTTAATTATTGTAATAATATGTTCAAGCTTATTATGTTATGTCAGACATATCAAATGGCTAATTATCTAATAATTAAGAGCCTAAGATAATGTTTTCTTTTGGTCAATTTATCATATGATTAAGCTAAAGAAAATTAACTTTGTTATTGCAATGAGTAGTATGATTGTAATATCTAAAATTGATTTAACCCATCAGAAGGTTTATTTAAACAAGTCCTCAGTGATTTATTTTAGAAGAGCAGTAATAACTTAAAATAATAAGTTTTAGTTAATACAATTACTAATTTTAATAAATTAGTGGAGGGGCAATAATGTGGCAATATACTTACCAACGTGCGAGTATAGGTTGAAGAAGTGGGACATGTGTTATTGTTAAAGAAGTAGTCGCAAAACAATTAGAAAGAAACTTTAAATCTTGGTCATTAGATTAAATAATGCAGCCTACAACTGAGAAGAGCAGTTAAAAATAGTTACTTAACTAACTCTATAAAAGCAGAGGAACAACACTGAAGAAATGATCATCGACATACTTTCCCAACACGGATTTTATTTAGGAGTAGATATTATTTAGTCTTATGAGTAGAAATAGAGTAAATTGAAGTTATCACAACTTTTGTAAACCTTTCAACAGTTGTAATAGAAGCTATTGAATTGAGTAATAAAATTTGTTTTGTTTTTCAGTTTTATTAAACTTCAAATTGCTATAAATTATCAAAAAAAACCTGAAACTAAGGTGAGGAACCACATCCCCTTTGTTCCGAGTTTTTAACAACACAGTCCTATCTTATCGAACTAATTTCCTACGAAGGAAATAAGTTTTAAGTAACAACATCCAAAGTTACAGCAAAGATCTAAGCCTCCACAGTCTGATATGCATAAATCCGCCGATCCGATAACCAAAAGAGGATTCCTTACTTCTTACATCATTCAAAACCATACATGAGACTTTCATATCATACGACTTTTAAGCAATGTTATCAGAATTGTACCGGAGGTGAACCGGTCAAAAAATTGGTTTACCGGTTCAATGGTCGAACCACGTTTCAATCAGTTCAACCTCGATTCATTATATTTTCTGGTAAATAATATCATATAAATATCATAGCACCTTTAATTAAATAAAAAAATGATCTTCACATAAAATTATAAGCAATCAGTTAAAGTCTTTTCCTTTATTAATTAAATCACATATATGAGTAGAAAAATAAAAGCAATATGTAACATCTCGGAAATTGTGGGTAATTGTTTTTGCATTTAATAGTATTATACAATGTATTATAATATTATTATTGCACGTATAGCGAGGCCATAGTGGATGCCGTGAGTATTAGTGGGTTGTGTGTTAGACGTGAGGGTTTGGATTTGTGAGGATTAGTGAGTTATTGT
>MKEJ01031088.1:0-21321 GCA_001753735.1 Embelia ribes
AACAGTTTAAAACAAAATTGATCAAATATTAGATAATAATTCATTTTCATTTTATTACTAAAAGGACTAAAAAAGTTTAAAACAAAATTGATTATTAAACAGAAAATGGAAAAACTGATAGAAACCTTGACGACGATGGTAGACTCCATGAGAGAGAGAGAGAGACAGGCGTTGCCGGTGAGCCGCGGATGAAACCCTAACCCTGGAATAAACGGAGAGATTGTATTAGTAAAAGGAATGCGTAGATCTAACTTCAGTTAGCTAATCGATCGGGAGAGATTGAGAGAGAGAGAGAGAGAGAGACAGTAGCGAGCGAGACTCAAGTCTTCCACGCGTATCCGTAAGCCGGGACTCTTCCGATCTGTATGTGTAAGTATATATATATATATCTAGCTTTACTTTGTCCCGATGAAATATAGACCTATATATGGCTCTCAAATTTATTCTATTTTACAATTTTAGAATAATAATTTTATTATTACAAATTATAACTATTTTAATTAATAATTTATATCAAAAAAATAATAGTAATATATTTCACAAAACATAGATATCCCTACTTAACCAATATACATTCTTTTAAAGTTGCTAGGATAATTACAACAATGGTATCTATATTTTCAATAGTAAAATGTTTTTGTCCTTATAGTTTTTTTGACAATACTAACAACTCTTATAGTTTGAAAAATAGTTAATCGTAGCCCCAAAGTTTAATAAAGCGATATATTTAATATATTTTATAATTTTTTCTCATATTTAAAATACTACAATATTCAAAATAAGAAAAAATATAGACATTAAACATCATAAAAAACTTACACCAAAATAAATAACATGTTGGCAATTTCACACATTTCAATCATTTACAAGTGATTTTGAGTTCACATTAAAGAGTATAATTTTAATGATTGTAAAAATAAGATATAAAAATTAAAATCTCATTATAAAGTTACATTAGTTTTAATTAAAATACCTTCTAAATTCCTATTACCTATCACTCTAAAAAGGTGTTGTATGAAGTTCCCAATGACAAACAACGGCAATCAATAGTATACATAGAACTCTAAGTTCAAACTCCATGACTTGACATCAACCTATAGGTTTATTCGCTGGGAGTAAATTGACCAATATAGAAGTATGATTTTCCTATATCTTTTCTAACGGACAGAGTCGGAGCCACAGTGAGAGTACGGGGATCAGGAGCTAAGGTAGGATAATCATAGTCTAAAAGACATAGAGGGCAAGCAGCGGTACAGGGTAATGGGCCAGGGCAACGGTGGATAGGTGAGGCTCAAAAAAATCTGTATTGAACTCAGAACGAGAAACTATAGTGTGTGGGTTGTTTAATGCATGCGTCCGGCGAAAAGGAAAAATATTTTCATGAAAGATAACATCGCGAGAGATTAAGAGTAACACATTATATAAATATTAAATAATAGTTCATCACTTACTACTAAAAGAATTTATTAATAGTAAGGAAAGAAGCACATTACATAGCATGAATTAGTTACATTTATTTGACATTGGAAATTTAACACTCCCCTCATTTTTGGATTGAACAAGTCCAACAACTGTATTAGTGAAAATTTATTAACAAGTCCTTCGATCGGACAGATAAAATAATAATCAATAATTATATCGTAATTGAATTTAGACTCTGATACCATGTAGAATTTAACAAAAGGAGAGGGATTTAAACTTCCCATAAGTAGAACGATTTCATTGATGAGAATGAGTTACAGCTCTCACATGTATAATCTGTACGAGGACCTAACTACAGATATATATAAGTACATAACATTACAACTAAATATACAACTCAATATATGAGTTAACAAATATTAAGAGGTCAAAAATTGCCTTGTGCATTCATGAAAGTTTAAATTTCACCGCGAGTAGTTGCCATTTTAATAATCCCAATGCAATGATATACATACAAAAATCATGAACTATGTATATTTCACAGTTTGAGTACACAATTGGCAGAGGAAATTATACAGCTTCATCCTACTCTATCAATGCATCGGCGGCGGAATCTTTGTAAACGTGCTCGCGCCTTCTTTTCATACTTTTTCGCAAGAAAGATGGGAATCCGCTAAACTAATTTCCGATGGAAAGTTAGACGCCTGCACTCGCTGTTTAGCTTTTCTTGCCTGCAAAATGGTTAGAACCAAAGTCCAGTCATTGAAATTGTCTTCGTGTAATTACAAAATATTAAGCGAGAAAATTTAAATTCTTTTACTTGATGCTCCCAGTCCGTGTAAATGGTGAGAACCAAAAGAAGCAATGTTTGTGTTCCACTCCCGCCGATTATTCCCATCCATAAACCCTGAAAAAGAACGTCTCTCTTGAACAGTTTAACTTTTAGATGAGATAGTAGCACATCGCCTAAGACTAGAATGACAAAACACGTTTTCATCTGCCATCATAATGTTCCATTATCGTCTCAATTTTTTCGTGTGGATTTCCTCGTTTCCGCTAGTTCAAATGTATCATTATTCGGATGCATCTTTTCTCTGGTTCAAAAAGACTATTTTTTGCAACTTCCTACAAGCAGGATATTAGATTCAAGAAAATGGAAAGCAGTTTTCGAAACATGCTTGTTCAGTCTTACCTTGCCTCCAAAGTGAAAGACGAAAGCTAAGATGATTGCGAGAGGAATTCCGACGAGGTAATAAGCCCCGAGATTCACATATGCCCCCATTTTTTGCCACCCACATCCTCTTGCAGTACCTTTAGTTACATACATAATCACTTGAGAAATCAAAACCATCGCAAAACAAACAGAATCAGGAGAAAATGGAAGAGGAACCAACCCGAGAATACTGCTTGCATTCCATCCATGAAATTCGAAATCACAAGCACTGGAATAACGGAAGCGACAAACTTGACAACTTCCATGTCATTGGTATATACGTATCCCCACACGTTGTGCGACAGAAGCAAAGCCAAGTTTACAAAGAGGCCTTGTGCAGCCGCAAGGCATAAGCCAACCTGTACTGAGAGCCGTGCGATTCGTGGTTGTCCTGCTCCAAGTTCGTTCGAAACTCTTGTGCTTCAAAACCACCAAGAAACTCATTACATAAACTTATGTGTAAAAAGTCAAATTTTGTTACGTCTAATGCAGTACTGGCACATCACTTTCTTGTGTTTTTATGTTGGAATTTGTTGGGTTTCCGTAGGCTTAATAATATTATCATTAATGAAGTACCTGACAGCGCTGCTAAAACCATATGGGATTCGGAAGACCAGTGAACACGTATCGTAGCTGCACAGAGTTGAATGATATTACAATCATATGTATCATAGTAGGAAATCGCATAGAAAGAATGCATAAAAAATTCTCTTCCTACTAGGTAATTTTGGTGCTTGGTTAAGGCTTTCAAAATGTTAATATCCCAATTTTGGGAGCCGACAAAAGCTCATGTAGTTGAGTTTGGTAACATTTTTACACAGATTTGCAAATGACAATAAAACAAAAAACAAGAGCATTTTCAAAAGATTCATCTTTTACTAGTGTTAATTCAATGTAAATGAGAAGGAAAATACAAGCAACTTTTCTATTTCTCCTACAATTGATATTGACGGTGTTTAAAGTCCTAACTTGATATTTTTATAGGTTAAGGTCACATTGCGACCTGAAAATCAAGCGTTCGTATCCCAAAACGATCTCTTTGGAAACCAAGTTAACTGGGTAAGCTTGCGGATTGCAGATATCATACCTTCCCAAGTCACCGCAATGCAGTAACTTACCGGACTGTCCTTGTATATATATAACTAGATGCACCCTCGGCCTAATTTGCTAAATGTATTTCTGGTCGAGTACAGCAACAAAATAGGGACGGAATAACTAACTACCGCAAACCTGATTGACATCATGGATGTTTGAAGCTTTGGATTTGGTAAAAGACCAGACATCAGGACTAAAAACTCGTACGCCCAGTACTCCAAGCTGATTCAATACACACATATAACTAATTATAAACACAACGAGCACGATATTTGCATGAAGATTGTCTAAGATAAAAAAAAATTTAACAGTATTATTTTTGTGTTTTTAAGAAATGATTGATACTTACCAAATCATGAAAGCAGAAGGAATAGCCAATGAGAGAAAACCGAACAAATCTTTCGTCCCTTCCTTTGAAAACCCTGCCCATGTTTTTCTACATGCATCAGCAAAGCGAATGTAAATATCCAACAAGACAACGTTAACCCAAAGAGAAATGGAAGTAGAAAGGGCAGCCCCTTTGTTTCCAAAACTAATTCCGAAAACAAGAGCCCAAGCAACGGGGACATGAATCAGAGTCGTCAGTACAGTGGCCACGATCAATGGCTTGACGTTATTTTGAGCCTGCAAGAACCTGACCTCACACTGAAGGAGGGCATATGGAAATATACTCGGAATTAACCACCTCGCGTATACACCAGCTTGAGTAGAAATTTCGGGGTCTTGTCCACATTGTATGAAGATTTGTTCAGTGAAGTTCCAGAGAAAGGCTATGGGAATGCTAGTTAGCATGAGCACCAGCATAGCTCTTTGCATATGTATACCCAACATGTGATATTGTTTTGCTCCATATGCTTGTCCCAAAAATGTATCAAGTGTACTTGCCATCCCGAGCTGAAAGTTAAAAGATAGAAAAGTACCGACAATTATGTACTGACACTATATCGTCAAATATGTAATTAGATCTTATGTGATGATTCTATTTTGAAGAATAAAAAGATAAATGTACTGGTTCAGATCACATAGGTGTCTCTACTATTTCAAATTTTCAGTGAATGGTTTTCTGTATTTATTTTATTACTCTTAATTATTACATTAACATTAGAAGTGTTTGTATTCGGAGGGACAAAAAGGACAAAGTTCTTGTGATCATTATCATGTCTGTTTCTAGCAGTGGGGCGATTTGGACAGGATTCTAATGTTCAGGGGGCAATTTGTGAGACAAACCAACGTTGATGGGAAGATTGTGTTGTCTCATCCTTCCAAATTACACTGCTGAAAATTTAGACGAAGTAAGAGTGGCCATGATTCTAGCTTTAGGATGCTCGAGCTCGGTTCAATCTACAAAAAATCTTAGCTCGAGCTTGGCTATAGCTAAATTTTTATCGAGCCGAGCTTAGAAAACTCGCTAATCGCTTGATTTTTAGCCGATCTTATGTTACTTTTGAGCACTGTCTTTAATTTTCCTTTTTGATTTCCATCTACCTCTATGCAAAATTCGCACACAGCACATTAAATACCGAAAGTGATAATTGGCATGGTAATTCGATAGTTTGGGAGTAGATTTTGAATTCCGAAATATTGAACATATTTATGATGAAATATTGATACTGCTAGTTAGTGGGGGCAAACATATAAAATATGCATCATATATATATCTATAATATCATATGTTATACTTATTTCGAACTGCTCATAATCTAATGAGTTGAGCTACGTTATGCTCAATCTCGATTTGTTAATACTATCGAGTTCAAAATCGAGCTCGAGCTTAGCCCATTTAGAATGGAGCCAAACTTGGGCAAAACTTTTATCGTATGACTGTTCGGATTTTATTGATTCATTAAAATATTATTGTTACTAACAAAATTAAATTGGGACCTTCGGAGATAAGCAAGCAGCCGGCAATTTTAAAATTCATCCGGTTTAGTGACTAAAAGTTGGTCACTAGATGAGATCATAAAGAGGGCACTAAAATTTTGCTCAAGTTGTAAAACATATTGAAATTATTAATTGAATTGATAGTGAAATCCTAGCAGAGCACAGCAAGTGGAACAAGTATTATTCCATGATGATAAAATAATTAATTGATGGACTTATTTTTTTTCTCTGAAATGTTTTTACCATTGGGCTATTTTCCATTTAAATATTTTCTTTCTTACTTTGTTTCCCCTCTGAACTTTTTTGTATTAATTTAACATAAATCTTTTTTACTAAATAAAATATTAAAAAATTAATTATAACTAAATTTCTATTTTATTATTTATAAATTTAATGTGACTGATTGTTAAAATATATGGTTATCGACTATAATTTGTAAATTTAATATAAGACACAAAAAAGTGATATTGCCTAAAATAGTTTATTTAGTGGGTAGAAAAGTTAAATGGAGCACGCATAAAATAGAAAAATATTGAATATTTTTAAGCTATTTTAGCCAATATCACTAGCTAATATGATGCTGAGATGTATACTTGGATGGCAAACCGCACACATAATCTCAACAAACATTGCACAACCAGCTAAGGTCCCCTAGGTGTTATGTACGCTCGAGATTTTTCGAAGCGAAATCGATTTTGAAAGTTATTTTGAAGAGCAAATATTATCAAGTTTTTGATAAAAAAAATTTTAAAGTTGTGATAAGAAACAATAGAGTATTTGGGAACAATGTGATAAGGTGGTTCTAAAAAATAAAATTAGATACATATGGAGAACATAATTAGTACTATGATGGTATTTTTATCGCAATTGATAACTAAAAAAATAGAATCAACTTTTAAAGCTTATATTCCAAAGTTCTTCTAACGTACCTCTAAGAAAGCACAATAATATTTAGAGAGAAAAAGTTTTTTTTACTCCACCAAACATTATTACCTGCTTCCGAAGTGCCATGAGCATTCCCAGCACACTTTCTAAAGAGAGGGTTTCTCTTAATTAATTTCTCATTTGAGAAATCTTGAACGATAAATATGTCACGTCATTTTTTTAATTTTTCTTTGTTTCTGAAAAAATTTTAAAAATGCTAGAAAAATCTAATGTTTACAATTTTTCTGTTTAAAAAAATAATTTTTTCCACGAAATCTTTAAAAACTTTGTTAAGATTAATGATTTCTTTTTTTATATTTATTATTATAATATTTATAACTATTCTAGTAGTTTTATACAAATTTTATAGAAAAATTAGCATGAACAAATTTTAAAATATGAACTTTTAATAAAATAAATAAGTATTTAGAAAATGAGCCGTAAAAATGAAATGAGAATTTCTTGTGTCAATGTTCTAACAAATACAGAGATTTAAAGTGAGACATAGAGCCCAAGGTTGGCCATACATTTGAAAATTCAACTAGATGAATTATAATTTAGACCAAAATTTTGGATTATGTATCTTTAGCCCCATGTAATTTTTTTAGCTTAAACTCCCTCATTTCCAATTTCTCACTATATCCTTGGATATAACATCGAACAAACCAAAACTTAGGAAAATTTGTAAGATAAATTTAGAACGACAAAACCACTACAACCATTACATTACAGCGTCACGTAAATGTCAATGGAGGGGAAGTAGAGCCGACCATGAAATAGTAACCAGTGACACCGGCGAAGCAAGTGGCCATGGTGGCGCTAGAGAGCGAAAGTGGCCCGAGATGGCCTACGAACACGACAGATATCCACTGAAGACTGTACTGCAAGAAGCCTACCAAGATCAACGGTCCAGCTAGCTCCAGTTGCTTCCTCAGCTCCATACTAACGGCCCATATTGATTTGCCATCATCGACTCCCTCGCTCTCCCCGCCATCAACGGTTGGGATCAACGGGATTTCGGGCACTTCCCTCTCTGCGTTTCTCTCCCCCATTTTTGCTTTTAGAAATGTGAAGGAGTGAGAACGAAAGAGAGAGAAGGTTTATATAAGCATGGAGAGATGTATATATGCTTAAGATTAGTGCTATAATTTACTTGGATAATCTATTTTAAGTTTCTTTTTATATAATTTACAGAAAATAAATTCAGTGCATGATAAATTGTGAATCTAAAAATAGTAAATAATAAATTATTCCATGTATGCTTTCATGTTAGCATTGGATATTTGCTTCGTACGAATAATTGTTCGAAATCGGAGATACAATTTTAAAAGAAATTAAAAATTATATTGATACAATTGAGTTAAATACAGATGGAGAAATTTATATCCTATCATATTAGGTGCAATGATTTGATATTTAAAGTAAGGTCACTTATTTTAACTTTTTTGCAAAAAATAATATCATGGCATTATCATTTCTGGGAAAAAAAAGAAAAGAAAAGAAAACGAAAGAAAGGTCGTTTAAAATGGCGCGTGGCCGGCTTCATTTGAATAATTGCACCTCTCGTAATTAAATTAAAATAAATTAAATTGTTTGTTTCATTGTATTAGCCGTTAGTGGGGCCTCCGGTGAGGAAGTTATGTAAAGTGTGTGGTGACGAGATTGGATCCAACAAGGAGAACGGGGAGGTGTTCAGGGCGTGTCACGTGTGCGGGTTCCCGGTGTGCAGGCCGTGCTACGAGTACGAGAGGAGTGACGGTAACCAGTGCTGCCCTCACTGCAACACTCGTTACAACCGCCACAAAGGTCTAATCTCTTCTCTACTTGTTTATTTCTGCCGCATCTTCAATACTTGTTTGCCAGGGAATCTTTAGCTACCCCATAATTTGTTTAGTTTTAGCGTAATTTTATTTGTTTATGATTTTAGAGTTAGTTTCAAATATTTCTTTTTGTAGTGTAAAATGTCACAAATATATATAATACAATATAAATATTGGATCATTTAAACTCAAAATCATAACAAAAATGATCCACTCTAGAAGAAGAAGAAGAAGAAGAAATCATCAATATACTTGGGTTCAACGTGTAAAATCTTTTATCCATTACGAAGAAGAAAGAGAGGAAGTGTATGAACATGTTGGGGAGAGCTGGGGCGGAGCCATGTTAAGGCAAGCCAAGTGTCCCCCATTATTTTGGGTCCATAATTAATAAAGAAAATATTTTTATTGATATATATATATATTTTTATTATATTGAAAATAAGATTATATAATATCTAGTATGCTAAATGAAACGTGAATAAGGCTTGGTTATTTGTTCCACCAGATCGTCGGATAGAATCTTTTGAGGATTGTTACTTTTTCTTTTTCTTTTAGCATTTAGTGTTTTGTTTTTATATATATATATATATATATAGCTTTGCAGCTATTACCATTGGAGCATTTTGGCTTAGTTGGAAAGGGGGTAATTTCTTGAAATTGTGTTAGGTTGCTTGCAGGTTCAAGACTCTCTTAATGATAGATAAATTTAGTGAAAGGGAGAAAAGAGAGGGTGAGAGAGTTAGTGGGATTAAGTTATATTTCACTAAGGTGTAATAACTTTAATAAATAAATATATTTAGGGTATAGAAAAGTTGACGCAGCTTCATCATTCCTTTGCCTTTATTAATAAAGATATACCTTGACTCTATCCTTGCATACCAACTATTCTAAAGGTGGCCAAAAACTTGGCCAAACTAGTTTTTTTGTGTCCATATAACTTTGTAGAAATTCAATAGTCACTTCCTTTTACGAGAAAATCAATATTCTCACTTTCTCTACTAAAGAAAAGAAACCTGCCAAAATATAAAAAGTAACACTCCTAGTATATCCCAAAATTCTTTTTTACAAATTTTTATATTAATATATTATTAAATTAATCATATACAAATTTTTCTTAGAAAGACTCAATATGCTAATTTTTTATTTTGCAAGAGAAATGGTTTTCTAGAAAGTGAGATTCGGAAATTTAATGAGAAAAACTAGCATGAATGCTCTAGACTAGTCTCCCACCCTAAATTTTAGATTAATCGAAGGAAACCTCCAACTAGTGTATTGTAATGCCATTCACTCCTCTGGAAAATAGTGTTTTATATAGTGCCTCACTCGAACTAGGAGACTACTATTCATCTGCAATTCAATTTTTATGTTTAAGAAGTCTGATGTAAAGGATTCTTCTTTCACACTCTATGTAATAGAATTCGAGGGATACGGACTAAAATTTAGGGGTTTAAAACTGGTACTCAGTGGCCTTAGAACATTTATTAAATTTTAATTTAATTGGTATACAAGTGAAACTTTTCGGCTAGAAGAGTATGCATAATGTTTCTATTATCTACATAACCATATTTGAAGAAGAAAATCACCCTCTAGAGAGCATTTAATTGTCATTAGTCTGATATGAAATCCCGAGGAATGAGGTTAAATACCCTTTTTCGGCGAAACTGACCTCACATGGCCTCCTATTTACTCGGAGTTGATCAAGCGAGTTTGGAGTTGATTATCAAGACAAGTGCTGGCTTCTATTTAGTGTTCATTCAATATTTAGAATACTTACTTGAGTATTTTATAATGCGACATGAAGAAGAATTTAGAGTCCTCTTGGAAATGTGAGGATTTCGAATTCAAGAGGATTTGGATAAATAATGATCTTGAAGGTAGTTTAGCTTTATGGCCTCAAATATGTTTATGCAGTAGCTGTATAACTTCTTACTAAAGCATAGAGGTTATAGATTTTGAATTACGTAGTATATAACCATGACTTGGAATCCTCATTGTATATTTGAGACTCGAAAAACCATGCAAGGCCTAATGTTGCAAGTTTAGTGTCCTAAGTTGGACGGCTAACATTTCTTTAATAATCAACCCAAATCCCTGTTGGTGAGAATAAATTCGTTATAAATCCATCTTAATAAGACTAATTGTTTAGTGTTGTAAACCTTATCTTTTTCATCTTTACCTTTCGAGTAAAGATTATATCTACGTTTTCTTACTTAAAGTGCATTACAAGTCTCTCAGATTACCAGTATATACCCATGTACTTTTTCTTTTCGCAGGTTCTCCTAGAGTTGCTGGGGATGAAGAAGAGGATTTTGATGCCGACGATTTTGACGATGAATTCCAAATTAAGCATCAAGAAGATGTCCAAGATCATCAACATTCTACTAATCGCTCGGTAAAACTAACTCAAACAGTCAATGTGATGAGTAGTGCATCCATTAGATTTTAGCTCTCTTAGACTAGGCGATTTTGACCTGTGTACCATCTCGCTCAACAGGAAGTATGAGTTTCTTCCGTCTTTTCATTTTAATTTTGAAGTTTTTTTTTATCGATTTCTGGTTCATGCACCCCCTAACATCTATCATGATATTTATTCTATTTTATGTTCTGAAAATTATGGTGGAGATAATTAACCATGAAAGTGTTTGTGCAGGAATACGGGGAAAACAATCAGCACAAATTCCACAACAATGGATTTGCATTTTCTTATGCAGGCAGCGGTATACATACCTGATAATCCTTCTCAAATTTTTAATATTTGTTAATTCTAATTTATATGGATTAATCCATATGTGTAGTTGCCGGCAAGGACTTTGAAGCTGAGAAAGAGAACTACACAGATGCTGAATGGAAAGAGAGAGTAGAGAAATGGAAAACCAGGCAAGAAAAAAGAGGCCTTGTTTCTTCTAAAGATGATGAAGGAAATGATCAAGTGGACGAAGATGACTACTTGTAAGACAAAATTTACTCTGAAATTAGAAACTTAATCTGTAGCAATAGATTACGACACTTGCCACTAATGCAGTGTCACATGTATAGCACTATGCATCAAGCCTAATCATCAGTTATGAGGGCGAAAAGTACGCAGGATAGATCCTATTCTGTATTGTCTTACAACTGCGACAATCATTAATTTTTTATCTCTCAAAATGCAGAATGGCTGAAGCTCGGCAACCCCTGTGGCGAAAAGTCCCAATCTCATCGAGCCTAATCCAACCTTATAGAATAATCATCGTCCTCCGCCTAGTCATCCTGGCATTCTTTTTCCGTTTCCGCATTTTAACTCCCGCATACGATGCCTTTCCTCTATGGCTCATCTCTGTGATATGTGAAATATGGTTTGGATTCTCATGGATCCTCGACCAGTTCCCTAAATGGTTCCCAATCACCCGCGAGACCTACTTAGACCGCCTAACGATGCGGTTCGAGCGCGAGGGCGAGCCAAACAGGCTCACACCAGTTGATATCTTTGTTAGTACAGTGGATCCACTAAAAGAACCACCCATTATCACTGCAAACACAGTTCTTTCAATCTTGTCCATTGATTATCCAATCGAGAAAGTGAGTTGCTACGTGTCGGATGATGGTGCATCGATGCTTCTTTTCGATACATTGTCGGAGACTGCAGAATTTGCGAGGAGGTGGGTGCCTTTTTGCAAAAAGTACAGCGTGGAGCCGAGGGCTCCTGAGTTTTATTTTTCTGAGAAGATTGACTATTTGAAGGATAAGGTGCAACCTACATTTGTGAAGGAAAGAAGAGCCATGAAAGTAAGCAAAGTTTCTATTGTACATCATGTTACTCCATCCGTCTGAAAATTAGTACATAATCATAGCAATAGTAAAAACAACTTAACCGTGGTTATTGACTTCGATTCTAAATTGTCATTCTTATGAAAATAGAGGTGTGATAGATATATTAAGATCTCAGGGTAAAGTTCTTTCACCTTGAAGTACAAAATTGGAAGAAAAAAAAACAGTACCCATTAATAATTTTTATAGATATACATACCTCCTAAATGGATTGTAAATACCATCTCCATGGTCAAGGACAGCTATGAAATCTAATATTCAATAATGATTAAGAAAAGCTACTACAATTTATATATTTAATACACCAAACTCTGAACAAATTGATGTGATTTTGTGTTACTCCCTTGCTGAGGGACAAAAACCGCAGCTTTGTGGCATTAATTTTCAATACTGTCCTGACCTAAAGCATTGTAGCGACCTCCCTTGGAATATTCAAAAACAACCATTTTCCTTGTGACACCTGATGATACGCTGTTTTTCTTCTTGTTCTGGAAGTGAATGATCAACACCTAACTCGTAGCAGAAATTATCAAAAATATTCTAACTGAAATGTAAATAAGTTTTTTCTTTCCCTTATTTACAGAGAGAATATGAAGAGTTCAAAGTGAGAATTAATGCACTGGTAGCAAAGGCTCTAAAGAAACCAGAAGAAGGATGGGTCATGCAAGATGGGACTCCATGGCCTGGGAACAACACTCGTGATCATCCGGGCATGATTCAGGTTTAAGAATCACATTGGTTCTGAATCTTTGTTTCTGTCATCTCTATCTGTTTATGTCAAATAATTTGTCATTTCTTCAGTGAATTTGCCATTGATTTATTAGCGGATTTCTTTTGTCACTATGTAAGATCATTCAATCACAAAGCTAGTGCTCTACTTTAGGTTTACTTGGGTAGTGGTGGAGCACTTGATGTGGAAGGAAAGGAATTGCCGAAGCTTGTCTATGTTTCTCGTGAGAAGCGGCCCGGATATCAACACCACAAAAAAGCCGGTGCCATGAATGCTTTGGTAAGTCGCTCGTTCAATATAGTCAACCATCTTTACCAGTTGATGTGTCAAATATTTAGCTATATACTACTTTTGAGAAGGCATAACAAATGACTGATACTGTAACTGATTGTTGACACTGTTTTATTTGTTGGGACTCGTAGGTCCGAGTTTCTGCAGTTCTTACCAATGCACCGTTCATGTTGAATCTGGATTGTGATCACTACATCAACAACAGCAAGGCTGTGAGGGAAGCCATGTGCTTTTTAATGGACCCTCAGCTCGGAAAGAAGCTTTGCTATGTACAATTCCCACAAAGGTTTGATGGCATTGATACAAGTGATAGATATGCTAATCGCAATGTCGTGTTTTTTGATGTAAGTCTCACTTGCCCTGTTGCAATTCTCTATTAGCAGAAATTGAGTAACATGTTCTCTCTTAACATTATATGGGCTCTGGATCTCATGATCATATAATAAATTCTCGTCTTCCATAATCGCCACATTTTCAAAAGATAATGTTTTTTTGTAACTTTTCTTTAAATTAAATGGAATTTTGGTTTCTCTCTCTTTTTTCTTCTCCCTTTTAGGGTCCACTATACATAGAATACGAGTTTAGTCGGTTTATATGCCTATTTATTTGCTAATATTCAAAAGGAAAATGAATATTTGTGAGCATGTTGTGTAGATTCCCAAATTTAACATCTTGCTCTTCAGCTTTGAGACATAAGTCTCCACCATCCTTCAAAATTTCCAACCATCATTAGTCTGAACCATATCATATTTTATAACCAACTGAAACTTACCAAAGGCAAGTTATTGTGTTAATTTCATGGTTACAGATCAACATGAAAGGCCTAGATGGGATCCAAGGGCCAGTATACGTTGGCACTGGGACTGTTTTCAACAGGCCAGCATTGTACGGTTACGATCCTCCGGTATCAGAGAAGCGTCCAAAGATGACATGTGACTGCTGGCCTTCATGGTGCTGTTGCTGTTGCTGTTGTGGAGGTTCAAGAAAATCCAAGGCAAAAAAGAAAGGAGGGAAAGCTCTATCCTTCATTGGAGGCCTATACAAGAAGAATCAAAAGAAGATGATGGGCAAGAATTATACAAGGAGACAGTCTGGCCCCGTTTTTGATCTAGAAGAAATTGAAGAAGGGTTTGAAGGTTACGACGAATTGGAGAAATCATCGCTCATGTCCCAAAAGAATTTCGAGAAACGATTTGGGCAGTCCCCAGTTTTTATTGCTTCCACTCTAAAGGAAGATGGTGGCCTTCCGGAAGGGACAAACAGTACCAATCTTGTCAAAGAGGCCATTCATGTCATTAGTTGTGGCTATGAAGAAAAAACGGACTGGGGCAAAGAGGTGAGTCGTTGACTTTCCGATCCCTTAGAATTATTAGGTCATTGTTTCCAGTGCTTGTTGGAAGAGAGCATAAGAAAGAGGAGGATTGTTTTCCTTCTATTGGTTTCTTATTGTGGGCAGAAAAAAAAGGAAATAGTATTGCAAATGGGTACAAATTTGGAAGGAAAAAAACTATAACTTAAACTGACTATTGGGATAAAAAATTTACCGACACCGAAAAGGGAGGCTGAAAATTGTCTCAATTTCGGATATGAAAAAAGAAAAAGAAGAAATATATGTGATATTGCCTTAAGGATCTAGCAAGAGCAACATAGTCATCGTTTTCTCATATTCTATGTTCCCTTCTCTTTGCTTGATTTGAACTCTTTGGCCTTAAATTGCTTCTCCTTGATACGGAGATATTACGGAGATGGCTTGTTGTTTACATGTCATATGATTATTATAGTTGCTTCATATTCAATATTTCCTAAAACTGATATTGATAGTGTTTAAAGTCCCAATTTGAATTTCTATGGGTTAGGGCTATGCACGCCTCCATTGTGACTTGTTGGTAATTTATCTGGAAATAGGGGTAAGGTTGCGTACACAAAGACCCTTCTAGATCCCGCAACGCGAGAGCTTTGTGTACTGGTCGTTCATATATATATATATATATTCTAAAAGATATGCCCTGTGGAGCTGATTCTTGCACATCAGCACTCGGTAGCCATAATAAAATCATCAAGGAAAATAAACTTTTGCCATATTTACATATATATATATATATGAATACAGAAACGCACCAACTGGCTCGGGCAGAGTAAGATGTTGGCGGAGGCCATCAATCCCAGCTGCAATTATAGCTGCAAGTCCCAAGTGCGGATTTGCACAACCATCAAATGATTTGATCTCAAAGTTGGTCACAACGCCGTGAGGAGCTCCAGGTGGGCATGCTGTTCTCAGAGCAGCTTCTCTGTTTTCCTGTCCCCAGCACCGATATGCTCCGCTCCATGTGTTTGGTTGAATGCGGTCATAACTATCAACCATTTACAGTTTGAAGAAAGGAGCAGAAAAAAGAAAAAATAATGTCTGATCATATGCAGAAAATACAAACACACTTGTTTGTTTTTGTACTTTTTCTAACAATTTCAAGAGCGAAAGACCTAGGATAACACTTTTTGTGTTTTTCCTCCCAGTTTTTGAGAAGTAAGATACAGGACAAGAAACCATGCACGCAAATCGAAAGAACAAAAAAATCTTAAAAAAGCAAGCACATTCCTCTATAAGTTTTGAACCTCCAGACTGTAGTGTTAGCTAATCGAAGTGTTTGACACTAAAATTGCCAAAAACAAAAAATGTACAAGTGCAGCAGGCAAAGAGATTACTGTTATGCTTCACAGAAATGAACAAATGCACCAACTGTCAGAGAAAGCATAGGTCATTAGGTATTGATTGTTACTCACTGGAATATGTATTTATTTCCTTTCTCTGAGTTACAACTTAGAACTGTGGGCCTGTAGCATATTTGCAGGAACATAACATGGGGAAAAAGTAATACATATTACAAGTAATGTATATGATTATTTTTTACCTGTTCGGAATTGGTGCCGTAAAGGCCAGAATTGACGGAAGGTGATTTAGAACTCCTGCCATGAACTCCTCCCCCACCTTGGACATTCCATGCTTAGACTGCCCATTGGAGGCCATGAATACATTTTTACCATCTTCCCACAAACTGAGATGCACATGAGAACCTGATCCGATATCATCCAATGCATACCTATGCAAGCAAATCATAAGTGAAAACAAGTAGGTTGAAAATGCAATAACTGCAGCAAGAGGACGATGATTCTTTCTATCATAGTTATTTTAAAGCATGAAAAGTAAATCTTGGAAATACAGTAAAATAGAGAACACAATAAGTCCATATGATTTTTTGCTCCTAGAGATGCTCTAGTTTCCAGATCCTATGTAGATGTGTGTTTAGGCCCTCTACAGATCATGAATAATCCTTTCCATGATGCAACATTATACTAATGTTTCATCAGTCTTAAACACAAATGCTAAATTGTGACCTCATATTCCTTAACATTAAAAGTCATAACCCTTTAGATGGATAACCAAATTGCAAAGGATAATAAATCAGATTTACTAAAATTTCTTTTTTTCGGATAAACAACAATGATGCAACATTATAGTAATGCTTCATCAGTCTTAAACACAAATGCTAAATTGTGACCTCATATTCCTTAGCATTAAAAGTCACAAACCTTTAGATAGATAACCAACTTGCATAGGATAAATCAGATTTACTAAAAGTTTTTTTTGGGATAAACAACCAAATCTAATTTAAAATTGGTTATTGACAAGTTATATTACGGTTGTTTCAAATATATTGTTTACCTTGTAGGGGAAAGGATTTAACAGTTAAACAACAAACTAAGATCAGTCTAAGCAAAATGGATAGGCCAAGTTAGCTACAATCTGATAAGATTGTGCTAAGTCAAGTCATTGACTAAACTACTTTATTTACGAATATTTATTCCCCTTCTAGCCTTCACCAGTCAAACTAGCACTCACATAGCTAAATTCCATGAATAATCAAACACCTACTTGGGCATGAAAGTTGCAAGCAACCCGTGTTTCCTTGCAACAGCTCTTACAGCTTGACGGACAAAAACTAAGTTGTCCGCCGCCTTAGTACAAAAAGTGTAACCCAGTGCCATCTCAAACTGGCCTTTACCAGCTTCTGCATGAATCTGCAAATATTATAACATACGTATGGAGAAAAACTTGTAACTGAATGTCAATAACAGCAGAAGTAATAGAGGTATGTACAGTTATGATGCAGATAAAGATTAGAGATAAACTAGATCTTCAGCATACTAGAAATGTAGATAATCTATAATTTTTTATATGTCCCAATAATATTCTACCCAAATTTATTGTAGATCGAAGTCACTACAAAAGTCATTTGCAGATATTTATTTTATCACCAAAATAGACTAACCCTCTGAATAATTTTTCACATAATCTTTTTGAGCAATGCTTAATTTGAGTCACTTTTACCAATATCTGTTCTATTTTTTAGAGGCCTTTTGTGTAAGTGTTATATCCACCTTTTTTTGGAGAAATGTTATAATCATTATTTTAATTCGATGGTACCTGTTCAACTGGAACGTTCATAGCATCCAGAGCAGCCAAAATTTCACGTAAAATAGGGGAGGCAGCATCAATTGATGCCGTAGAACAGTAGGGTGTTGCATCATATGGTATCCATTCTTCCTTCCCCGCCCTGCAGATTTTCATAAATACTTACTTAAAGTGGAGAAAACAAAAGGCATGAAAATATCACTTTGAGACATTTTGTATTGCATACCTTGAAAAATTCTTTAAAAGATAAAATTCATTCTCGAAACCTGCATTCATTACCTGCATAAAAGCATTCAGCATAAAAGCATTCAGAAAATTTTGACAATCATTTGAAATAAACAACTAAAAAGCATACCAAGTTAAATTCATCTTTCAGAATCTTGGAAATTCTACGCAAAGCCTCTCTCGGGCAATATTCCCATGGTTCGCCTGGTTTTATATGCATATCAGCCAAAACCATTTCTTCTTCATCGCTCCTGTTGAGGACAAGCTTGAGAAAATATATTGCAATCTGGTACTACTATTTTAAGAAAACAAGCTTGAAACATGCACAAATATTCTGCAGTTAACCAAATAAAGCATAAAAACCTGTCTAACAGAACATACCAACTATGGTGCTCGTGGTTCTGTAAATGGAATCATATGCATAATTAAACTACATATTGCTGCAAGACGTGTCTGATTAAAGAAAAATTACCAAGGAATTCGCAACTTGGTTGATAAATCAGCCATTAATCTGATCTCACCCACACCACTCAGATTGGTCCCATTTGCAGGACCATCATTAAATGAAGTCATGCCCATACAGGCAACAGTGAGACCAACACCATTCTTTATAACAACATCCCTGAAACGTTTTTCTGGAACGACCTGAGTACATAAAAGATAATAAAACGAGAAAAAATTAGACTAACAATGAGTCAATAGCTCTAAATCACCTCCACGACTGGTAAAATCTGGAAAATGAGCTCAATATTCTGTTATATGAAGTAGTTTCCTTAACATTCAAAAGGACACTCATAAAAGCAACCAATGTGAATATGCTATGAGCCTGATGGGTATCAGGAATAAACAAATTCAAGTTACATCTTAAGAATCAAGTAGAAGAGAAAACTATACACATGTGCAAACCATATAGCGTTCTGGTTCAGGGAAGCAAGTTAAACATTCACATTAAGGGTAAGCTTTAGTCCTAAAATAGTAGGAGTAACTAGGCAAAGAGAAAGAATTAAGTTATGGCTTCTGGCTTTAACATTTGGAGACTTAATTACCCAAAAAGAGATATTCAGGGACTTGCAAGTGCCAGAACCATCCCTCGGCCAACTCCAAGTAGCTAGAGTGAGATTAGGATGAGCATCTAGTCCTTTTGTTCATTCTTTCAACTTCTCATCATGCACCCAAGTGCAATCTTTTTGTTCTGATTAGATCCATTAATAGGCACTTTTGTAATTTATTTGTAACAGAAGTTTCTTAATCATTTCAAATTCAAAATAGATTAAATGGTTTGAGCGCAAGGAAAGGACATGAACAGTGCTTGTCATGTGAGCATGTATTTAGAAATTTAAACACCATAGCACGTAAAACCTACAAAAGTATATTCGATTGAGTCCAAGAATTGTTGAAGAAAAAGAAGGATTAATAGTATCTCACACGACACCGGTGCTGGCCAGAACCATCAACCCAGAGAACACGGACAAGACCAATCTTTGGGAATTGCAAGGGATGAACCTCTAACTTCTCAAAATTCTGAGAAAAATTAGTTTGAGAGTAAAAAGGTTTGACATCTACATGGATCTTGTAAAGCTTTATTGCATTCTCTGAAAAGATATCTTTGACTGCTTCAATGGCTTCAGGAATGGAAAGATCACCATCGTTGCATGCATCTCGCAGAACAGAGAATACAACTTCACGCGATCTCTTGGCCCCTGAAAGAATGATAAACTATTATTAAGGAAAACACCCTACTGTTATTATCCATCAGAGGCTGCTGTCACAAAACAAATTCAAGCAATATTAATGCCTTCTGATTTCTCCAATAAGTAAACTCGTGCCCAGCACTAGGTTATGATAAAAATCTTCAACAAATTCCTGAAAATATCATTTAAGAAAGGAATAAAATGTTTTTCTCTTTTCTAGAGTTTGGTTCATATACACATCAAGAGTTGAATGCATTATTAACATGAGCAATATAAACTTTGGTTTGATATAAAAAAGATCCTACAAGCTCAAGCCCATTGAAATTAAGGTGAAAATGGCACAAGGCTTGCTAAAATTTCCACAAATTTGTGATAGCATGCCGTTAATTGACCTTTGAAACATAGATTAAAATGGCTAATTTCAAAAAATAAATCTTAAGCAAAAATGTGGGATTCACGACTTGTGATATTAACCAGACACATGTAATGGTCCCCATAATTTTAGACGAAAACGGGTTCCCTGGATCATCCCTCTTAAACATTTAACTTCCTTGAATATTTTAGATTGTAGACGTATTTAGAATCTTCATTTCAAGGAAATGAAGCCTGCAATGCAGTTGACGTGTTTCTTAAGGTTCTTTATTTCCCTTGATGCAATAATCACATGCCTGAAAACTGCTCTTTTCTTTTCTCTTATTTTTTACATGTTACTTCAAGCACACTATTAATGACAATTTAAAGTTAGCATGGTTACGGTAATTGAAAGCTACCTGAGAAATATGACAAGATCAAAATCCAAGACATGAAAGCATATATTTTTGTTACATGAAATCTAAGAAGTTATCGTGACATGTGCGACAAAGTTGATATAAGATCACTCTGAACCAACCTAAGTAGAAAGTTTCAGGAAATGCATTGCCGTCAGTGCTGAACATCACCTGCAAGTTGATTCATGTATATAGTGAAAATCTATACAGATTGAGAGAATGAAGATATTTTCCAGCTTAGCATACTATGGCGGAACATCTATTTTTAATAAGTAACTGCAAAACAGAGAAAATAATTAACTCTCCGTATATTATGATGTAAAAGCCAAAACATTTCAGACATGGATTACACCATTGAGCCCCGACAACAAAAAACATCTCTGAAAATCTACATGGACTGCTGAGATGATGATTCCATAATCTAGAAGCAACACGTTTGTGCATTAAATAATTTTAAATAGCTCTTCAAGTGCATGAATTTTCACCTTATTTGTTGGAACAAGCTCCAGAAGTTCTTTCACCGAAGATATCATCCCTTGGACACTTAATTTCGGAATGGCCAAACCGAAGTCAAGGTAAACCTACAAAAAGAATGCATTTTTTCAGATAAGTTGCAATGTTTTCTCAAAAGAATATTTTATGGGAGTATACCTGAGAATATACAGAGGCCAGATATGATGCTTCCTTTGAGAATGGGTACGAAGCATGTAAAAGAACAATACGACACTTGGAGTATCTCTTGTCCTCGAGAAGGGATCGGAGATGCAGAGGGTTCGCTAGCCTTAAGTCCAGATCCTTGTCCCCAAAACTGAAAAAGAAATGGACAAAAGGAGTTGAATTTCAAGGAGCAAACAGCTCATAATGATTAATCTAATTGAAACACTGGATTAAACAAATGCACGTAGCAACTATAAAATTCCTACCCTGTGTGTATTTGCAATGGCATATCATATCGTATGGCCACCTCCAAAGATTGCGTGAAGAGAT
>MKEJ01031091.1:0-16548 GCA_001753735.1 Embelia ribes
ATAATATTTTTCATGAGAATTGTAAGTGTGTATATGTATACACTTGCATTGAAAATCATCTTTCACCAACTTGTAACCTTCATAGAAAAACAAAGAGTTAGTTTATAAAAACGGATTAATGATTTAGCATTTGAATGGTACTGATGTGAATGATAGTAATTAGCTAGGGCTAAAGAATCGTGCAACATATGTCGTAAGTTGTATATCAATTAATGCTTGTGGTCATTTGAATTGTAGTAACGGAATGTATCATTTTTTGGATTTGAAAAGTGATTTGCTCAAAAAATAATATCATATAGAATTTACGACAAAAGCTAGCCACACCCTGTGTTATATTTAAAATTTTGATTTCTTGATGCTTCGACTCGTGCAATTACCAAGAACGAACTGGACTAGAAGAAAATGTTAGAAGTCTCCGGCCCAACCCTAGTTCGAGCTTCTAATAATTTACAATTATATAAATTTTTATTAAAGTAATTATTTAAAATTTCAAAGAATTTAATTTAGTATATATATATGTGTCCTGTAGTCCTTGCGCACTCGCACAAGGAGCAATGGGGAAGAGCGGTGATCTATGGGATGATTCAGCTCTCATCAACGCCTTCGATGACGCCATCTCCACCTACAAGGTTTCTCTCTCTCTCTCTCTCTCTCTCTCTCTCTCTCTCTGACGGTGTCATTCATTGTGAAGTACGAGTGTTTTATTTTTAACATAATCTGAGCGTCCTAGGGTTGGTCAGAGTTTCCATGTTGATTTCTTGCTTATTATCCATCTCTGATTGCTCATGTGCTGGGACACTCCCAGCACTGCCCTAAATGGTTCTCTATCCTTAATTTTTGGGATTAAAAATAAGAGCTTTCTCATTTGATTTCTGAGAACATACCCACCACTCTTTTTAAAATAAGCTTTGTCGTCATTTGAGAAATCAAATGAGAGAAATGCACCCACAACAGTATTTCTATTTTTCTGAGTTTATACAAAAATTTATAGAAATGCTACCGTAGGTTTTTCATTAGAGATATTTAATATTCACAATTTCTCTATTAAAAAGAAATTCAGCAAATCTTTAAGATATTGGTTACGGTTAAGAAAAATAATTTTTATATTTTATTATAATATATATAAATATCCTAGTAATTTTTAATAACTTTTTTAGAAATACCAAGACGTAGAAATTAAATGGGAAAGACTGGTCGAGGTACTTCTATAAGTTCGTTTTGATTCAGTACTGTTGAATTGTATTTTTCAGGTAGACACAGCTGATAGTTTGAGTGTTTTGGGTAAGGAATTTGAATTTTCTGGATTAGTATTAATTGGAGGGTTAACTTGAAGATAAGCATTGTGTAGATGTATTAGGTAGGGATGTTATTCATATATCCGAAGCTTGAATACTGGAGCCAAAAGAAACATAGAATAAGCTTTTAGGTGTGCAAATTATACTCATTAGGAAGCGGGTTTTTTGGCTTTAGTGTATAGAAAAGCCGACGGAAGTTTTTGAATGAAGGGTAATCTAGGAGAGAGGAGATGATGTGGCGGGCTGTGGGGTCGGAGGTACGATGACTGGAGCGTCATTGGGGATACGAACAGGCAGTTATGGATCTCTACAGAATGCTGTATTGCAGACTCAGAATTCGTTCACTATACGTAAACCTTCGAGGGTGTCGCTTTCTGGTACGAGAGAGAAGGAGAGGGTCCTCCCTTATATCTTCAGACACTTAGGTCGAAGGAAAGTGGGAATGCTGATTTTGGTCGTGTTTGCTCTTCTGATATTCTTGTCTGGATTCATTGCTGTGAACAAGGGTTCGTATCTCTACCACCTTCGGTTCTATATCTTTTTAGCTGTTGCAGTGCCTCGTATTTTTGAAAGTTTAATTGATTTCACAAATTATGTTTTTTATTGTCGGTTTTGTTCATTAGCTTTTTTGGAATGTCAAGAAACTGTTGAGTTTTATTTTCCACCTGAACTCTTTTGTTTGGATTGTCTATGTTAGAGCACCTCTTATGCATTGTTGGTCTTGTTTCTTATCAGATTAAATGTTTAGACATTTGGTGATGCAACTTAGGATTTTGGTTCGGTAAGGTCATTCGAATCTTGATAACCGAGTGATTCTGTTGTTATTGTGCGCTCCATTTTATGTACGTTGGTGCACTATTTTTCTTTTTGTGGTCGTCTCTCTGATTCTCCTTCCAGCCTAAGTCTCCACTGGGATAAGCGTTAGAAAGCTTCATTTACATTGTTGACCTTATTTCCTAATTTGTTTAGCACTTAGGACTATTTGAGACTTAAAATCCAATTTGTATCTAGCACTCAAAGCTTGAAGGTTACATGAACTGGCTAGTGTTAAAATCAGCTAGTATTTTATGCTGGATTATTGGGTTTGAGAATAATTAGATGTAAAACCGTGGGCGTGATACTGTCATATGAAAAATGACACTGAATTATAGAAAATGTCAGCTTGGAATAGCTTTAGTTTTTCTTTCTCTAGTTTATTCAGGCTATTTTGGGTCGAGAGCCATAATGAAATGGTAAAGACTAGATAAACTGATCACCTTTGTGAACAACTTCTTACATTTCTTTTTCCCTTTAATTAGAAGAAGACGCATCTGGAAAGGCTAGTTCTGACATTGCAAGGAGACATCAGATGTTGAACACTTATATGCGGAAGAAGGTGAATTTTGTCACAGTTTGTGATGAAAACAAGATCCAGCCTCGCCCTCGTACCAATTCTCTTGCGTTAGCGGGTGTTAACATTACAGGCTTTGCCTCTGTTTCAGAACATCCATGCAAACATTTTGCTTTTCCGCCGCCTCCTCCCGGTCAAAGAAGAAGAATTGGACCACGCCGTAAGTTTGCCTTTTCTCTTCCGGAATTCTTTTTGACGTTTGCTGGGTTAACTTTTACCGCTGATAATGAGAAGCTTTTGAAATCTTATTTCATATATATTTGCAAACATATTCGACAATTGTCCTAGTTAAATTTTACTTCTAGCTTGTTTTATTTCTAGCCTGAAGGTGCTATGTGTGCAATCTGATTTGAAAATCTTAATATTGGATGTATGGTCATCAATGCCCTCGTTGCTGTTAAGGAGCTTGAAATTAAACACCCATATTATAATCTTATTGCATATATTAATCATTTGTGAGATCGACCAAGGAGTTGTTCACTTTGTTGATTCATTTGGAAGATAATCGGTGTAGAGATTGGTTTACCAAGTTTCAAAATCATAATATTGTTGGAATTGTCGAACTTATGGAACACTTGCGGGTGTTCTATCACTACCAGCTTTGGATGGATGCCCTAATGACGTGTTTTGATTTGCTTTCCTTTGTTTATTTTAAAATTAAGTTATAAAAATTATTTTACAAATCGTACTAATAATTATTGGGAATATTTTTGAATTGTGTAGCCTCAATTGGTGGGGTTGAAGGGGGGTGGAGTGAAAGAGCCGTCACTGCTGCCACTCACGTTTTTCATTTCTATATATCTTCCATTACACTACAAAAAGTACAACGTCTTTCCATTATCCTATTAATTTTTTTAATTATATATATACATATGCGGTTGAATCACACTAATGGTCCCCCACAGTTCGGTCGAAATTTCTATCCGGTCCTCATAATTTTGGTTAAGATACTAATAGTCCTCAAACTTTAGAACCTGTGGATTTGGTCCCCAAGTTTTTATAAGGTGTTGGACATCTTCCCATTCTTTGTATTTTACTTAGTTTAGAAATCACTTTTGCAGTAACAATATGAGACAAAACTAAAATAATTGATTATAAAAAAACAAACTTACTTTGGATAAGATCACACCCGAGTCAATTGATCTTATTTTCACTATTCAAGACGTCAATTATTCCAAACTTGGGAATTATTAGTTTTGCAATTGAAATTATAGAGTGACTAAATGAAATTTTTGTAGAAACTATAGAGATCATTGCTGTATTTAAGCCTAAATATTCTGTTGCATCTATGAGTACTAGCTAGCACTCTCAAGGTTTTAAATATCCTATCTTACCGTAACCAAATGCCAAACGTTGTATGCCAACGCCGCCATTGTCATTATAACTATTTGTTAAAAAAAAAAAATCAGAAAGATAAAAAAATTCATCTCCAATTTTTATTTCGGTTATAATACCACTGTTATAATCTAAAATCATTATATCTTACCGTTACGCTAGCTAAAAAATGTCATATACACCTTTTTTAGGTACAATATAAACAATACCCATACCTTAACATATAACCGTGACCAATTTGTCCCTTTCTCCAAGCTCTCTCTCTCCCCACTATAAAAACCCAGCTATCTTCTTTCTCATCCTCTCCCAACAAAGGTTGAACATAAATTTGAAAACCCATTTGAGGAACTGAAAATGGGTTCACTAAAAAATAGCTCCATCACTAATTTCTATACCCTGTATCTGTTTATTTTTGTAATTCTTGTGGAAATTGGTCTTTATTCCGCTTCTAAGGTATAATGATTAAATCTTGTTACAAGGGTTCTTTCTTCCCCCAATTTTTATGAGAAACATTTTTTACAATTATGTATTGACTGTTATTAGATAATATTAAGTGTGTTGTTGTGTATCCGTACAGATGTTTGTATAGTTTCTGTTCTGTATGTATACAATTACTTTTCTTACAGTGAATTTATGTTATATGTATATATGCAGGTGTATGTGGTATATATGGGTAGTAATGATCCAGATGACCCAGATAAGGTTTTGAGCCAACATCACCAAATGCTTACTGATATTCATAATGGAAGGTTATTCCATGACCTTTCTATTTATTTGTTAAAATTGCTTTATAATTCCTTTGTAAACAATGATTAAAGATGGGTATTGATTTGTCCTATTAATGATATTTGTATAAATACAGTGTAGAAAAGGCTAGAGAATCCCATGTGTACAGCTATAGACATGGGTTCAGAGGATTTGCAGCTAAATTAACTCAGGACCAAGCCTATGAAATTGCTGGTATGTTTTTCTCCTATATCATTTCTTTGGGCAAAATAATGAAACATTAAAAAAGTAATGATATACTTATAGAAAATCATTCTTTGCGTGTACATTGTTCTTTTCTTGAAAATAGGATCAAGATATAGGATATAGCCACGTAGGTATTATACATAATTATTAGTATGTGAATCATTTTCCAATAAAAGATTACCATCGCTATCTTTTTTCTTGTTACTAATTTCAATCTATTTGTTTGTTATTTTTATTAATTTTTTTATTTTTTATTTTTGGTGGCAGAGATGCCTGGAGTGGTATCAGTGTTTCCAAATAGGAAGAGAAAACTACATACAACTCACTCTTGGGATTTTATGGGATTAGTGGGTGAAGAAACAATGGAGATTCCTGGTTATTCAACAAAGAACCAAGTTAATGTTGTTATCGGTTTTATTGATACAGGTTAGTTACCTTTCATTTTCCAAGACAATATACCAGTAATTAATGAATGCAACAATAATTAATTCTGGTATACAAACACCTACTAACTCCATCCCTATTTGATACTATGTTGACTATCTATTTTTCTATTCAGAGTAGTTTCTCACGAGATTCACCCTTTCATTTATTAGTTCCAAAGTTGAAATATCACTTTTTATGGCTCTTCCAAGGATCAGGATTAGAAAATTTAACACACATCGTACAAACGAGCTGAGCCAAGCTTTAAGTGATGCTTTACTAGGCCTTAAATCAGCTTGCTTGCTAAACGAGCTCTAACGTAATGTTTAAGTTGACCCTTTTTTCAAATGAAAGGATCTTGAGTTAAGATGGGCTTTCCCTAACTCATTTATCGAACAAGTCGGTGTTTTTGTCATGGCCTATTTCTGTTTGATTATGAAAAAAATTAAGACATAAAACCGAGCTCTTGAAGACAATCCTTGTGTTCATTTACAAAATTTTTATATGATGGAGCACAAATTAGGTACCCTTCATTTATTAGTTCAATGATATCTTGGCTATTCCTGGGACTAATACTAAAAAACACTGAGAACATTTATGGGTCTGTAGCTTGTTCTATGCTCTGTGGATAAAGAGTTCATTTATGAACGCTTTGAAGAGGCATAATTGTTAAGAAAGTAACAAAACAGTCCCTTTATTTACTTGTTTTGCCAATGAGAAATTTTCAGTTGTTCCATGGATAATATTCCGAGCCCTTAGCAACAATGCATCTGATAGGAACCACAATGATAGTGGAATAACAATTCATAAATGTTAACGCATAATTATGGGTTTCGGTAGATGTGTGGTTGCTAAGGCCTTGAATTATTCTCCGTGGATCAACGAAAGTTTTTCTTTACCTAAAGTCTTTGAGGTAGAGATTAAAGAGAGTTTTTACCATGATTATGAACATGGGTTATGAAATTTGCAGTCATGAGTGTTAGAATTTATAGAAATGATTGTGCAATTGCATTTTCTCATTATGGTCCCTTTTCATTTACAATGCTTTCTCCTTTACCCCTTTTTAAGCTTTTTCTGTTGGCAAGTGTTTGACAAATTTTACAAACTTGCACAACCTGTAAAGCCTCACCACAACTTGTTTGGTTATTACTTTTTGAACTCAAGGTTTTTCTATTTTTTTGCTTATAAAATGGTGTGTATTTGGCTGTTCAATTTTTAAGCTAAGTTTTTTATTAATATTTTGACCTTAAAAAGTTAGAAGTTTTAAGCTAAATGCTCTAACTTATTTGCTTAAAAGCTGCAATCAAACAAACACTTGCAAAAAACTTTATTGGTTTTTGTGGAAAATTTTCTCACTCCTCTCTCGCTCACTCAGGAATTTGGCCTGAATCCCCAAGTTTTAGTGATACCCACATGCCTCCAGTTCCATCTACATGGAAGGGCAAATGCCAGGCAGGAGAAGCATTCAATTCTTCAAATTGCAACAGGCAATTTTTATTTATTCGTTTCTCTAACTCAACTTAGTAAATCCCCTTATAAACTTTAATTTATCAGACAGAAAAGTCCTAACTCTCATCCGAAATTGTCGCAATATAGGAAAATAATCGGAGCAAGGTTCTACCTAAGTGGCTATGAGTCCGAAGAAGCCCCAATCAGAACATCGTTCAGATCCCCTAGGGACAGCTCTGGCCATGGTATTCACCAAAAATACGAAAAAATTATGAGCTTTTTATTTTTACAAAGTTGTAAATTTATGGCTTTGTTTTAACCAGGTAGCCACACAGCTTCAACAGCAGCAGGCCGATACGTACCAAACATGAACTACAAAGGACTAGGGAATGGGGCAGCTAGAGGAGGTGCACCAATGGCCAGGATCGCGTCGTACAAAGCATGCTGGGACTCAGGATGCTATGACGTGGATTTACTAGCAGCGTTTGACGATGCGATTAAGGATGGAGTTCATGTTTTGTCTCTGTCCTTAGGGCCTGATTCTCCGCAGGGGGACTATTTTAGTGATGCTATATCATTGGGGTCCTTTCACGCGGTTAGCCGCGGAATTGTGGTGGTTTCTTCGGTTGGGAACGAGGGGAGTAAGGGATCTGCGACAAATCTTGCTCCTTGGTTAATTACTGTGGCTGCTGGTTCGACTGATAGGGAGTTTTCATCTGATATTGTGCTTGGAAATAAGAGTAACTACACGGTATGGCAATATGATTCTGTGTATTAAAGAGTCATAACCCTTTGCATCCCTTTGTTTCGAATGGGTAGTAATCATTTTAAGTGACTGTTAAACATCTCTAACAGTATTGCTGTAAAAAGTATTCTTAAAGCCAAAAATTTAATTCTAATGAACTGGGAAGGATTTGAAGGACAAAGCTTGGGAAGGATATCAAAGAAGTGAGTCTTAAATTTGATAGATACTTCCTTTATTGATTGGGTAATTTCAAATGGATAATTATGTGTTAATTTTTTATCAGAAAGTTGTTTTGGGATTGCCTCTAGTTGCCATACTCTAATTTGAAGCTAACCTTCTTTTGAAGCGCTTTTTCAGCATGTGATCTTATGTGTAGCATAATTGTGTGCCACATTGTTAATAGAAATTTATTCTGAAATTGCCTTGAACTCGTATGCTCTAATTTGAAGTTAAACTTTCTTTTGAAGTTCTTTTTGAGAGCATTTGGCATATCCAGAAATATAAGTACAACATTTATTATACATAGTTCCGGGGAAAATTGTTGGGCAGCCTAAACCAACCAAGATTCAAACTTTGCACATTTCCCACATTATAGAGTTTTTTTCTCAGTTGAGTCTTAATAAGAGTTGCTCGATTCTGATATTTTTAAGTGTTTCATGTTCGTATATAGGGCGAGAGCCTCAGTCTACTTCAACTGAGTTCTCCCACAAGCATCATCTCAGCTGCTAAAGCCAATGCTGGGTACTTTACTCCTTATCAATCCAGGTGAATCAGAAGGTACTCTACACTGTGATTTCAACCTAGATATATGCTTTAGTATAAAGGCTGTAAAATATTTTGTCCTCTTAAATCTCCCTACAGTTACTGTTTGGAGAGTTCTTTGAATAGTACCAAGGCCAGAGGTAGAGTGCTTGTTTGCCGACATGCTGAGAGTTCGACAGAGTCGAAGCTAGCGAAGAGCAGAACAGTTAAAGCAGCTGGTGGGGTCGGCATGATTCTTATAGACGAAGCTGATAAAGCTGTTGCTATTCCCTTTGTCATACCTGCTGCTATCGTTGGGACAAGGATAGGAAATAAAATCCTCAGTTATATTAATCGCGCAAGGTTCGTTTGTTTTTTCCTTACTGTAATCCAATGATTCAAGGACCTGTTTTCATTGGCTGCATATACAAGTTTTGAAACTCTTTTGAAGATTTTTTCGTAGCACAAAAGTATATTTAGTTCGAGATTTCTACTTTTAGCATATGTTTTTCGTGCACTCTTCTCAGAAGACCTTTAAGCATGGTTCTGAAATTTTGGTCCCCAGAGTAGTGTTTTACGGTTTAGTCTCTGAATCTTAAGTTAGCTATTATTTCATCATTAACAGGCAGCCAATGTCAAGGATTTTCTCGGCAAAGACAGTGATAGGATTTCAACCTGCACCACGAGTAGCAGCATTTTCTTCAAAAGGTCCAAACATTTTAACCCCAGAAATTCTAAAGGTATATTTCGCTGGTACTAAAATATACATTCAAGCATCATTAGGGCAAACATGCTTGTGTATTTATTTCTTATAATGCTTTGTATCTGAATCTGATTGTCTTGCCTTCTAGCCTGATATAATGGCTCCGGGACTAAATATCCTAGCAGCATGGTCTCCTGCAAATGGGAAAATGCATTCGAATATTCTCTCAGGTACTTCCATGGCCTGCCCACATGTCACAGGAATTGCAGCCTTGATCAAAGCTGTTCATCCGACTTGGTCTCCATCAGCTATAAAATCTGCTATCATGACAACCGGTAAACTACTCTAAAACTTTTAACAACGCTATGTTTACATTTGGTTATGTTCCATGAAACAGTTTCCTTGTTATGAAACCAAAAATACGTAGCAAATGTTTCCAGGGAAATTAGTTTAAAAAACACTTTTTCCAGATATAGCGCCTCACTTTTGTTAATTTAGAAAATCACCTTTGTTATCAAATTGAAAGCACCACAAATATACGTTTTCAAAATTTTCAATGGTTTATGAACCAATAGTAGTGAAAATCAGAAGCAAGACATGCATCCACATTTTTGACACAATCAAGCACTAACCTTTTAGCCCTCCTTATAATTCAAGTGAATTTCAGAGAAAGGTGCTGGGTTTTCAGAAATACTTGTTATCTACTTCCTGTTTTTCATTATCCGCAAAGTTTGAATTTTCATAGAAATTGCTGTTGATGGGAGTTCATGTAAAATCAGATTTCTCAAGAGTTCATTAAAAGATAAGTCTGAGTGCAGGAAAGAGACATCTTTTAGGATCATCTTTAATCAAAAATTTTCCTTAAAAATTGTGATTACAAAATGCAGCTACTGTGATAAAGAAGAACGGCAAACCAATCACAGTGGATCCCGAAGGAAGAAAGGGAAATGCATTTGACTATGGAGCTGGTTTTCTCAACCCGACAAGGGTATTAGACCCTGGTCTTGTCTACAACTCACAGCCAACAGATTACAAGTCCTTTCTTTGTTCAATAGGTTACAGTGAAAAGACGCTTCGTTTGATTACAAAGGACAACAGCACTTGTGACCAAGCATTCAAAACAGCAACTGCCCTAAACTATCCTTCAATAACAGTACCAAATCTAAAGGGTAGGTTCTCGGTGGTTCGAACGGTGACGAATGTTGGTGAACCAAAAAGTATCTACCAAGCTGTAATATCTTCTCCAGTGGGGGTGAATGTTACTGTGGTGCCTCAGAGATTAGTTTTTACCAAGTATGGACAGAAGATTAGATTTACCTTGAATTTTAAGGTGACAGGTCCATCTGAAGGATACTCTTTCGGATACTTGGCATGGAGAGGTACAAAATCACGGGTTTTTACACCACTGGTCATTCGTGCTGCGTCAACGAATTTGGGGTTAATCAGGTAGTGGGTCCCCCAATATAGAAATTTTTTGCAAGATTATGGGTATATAATTCAGTAATAGAAATATTTGCAAAATGGAAGCAGTGACAACATCAAACAACTCTATAATGCAGCTTTAAGGGCTTTTCTTTGAAGTGGCAAGCAAGAGAGTCAATGTATTTATAGCACTCGCTTATGAGGAGATAGAAATTAAATTGACTTACCTTTCTTCCTCTTTTGCTGAATGATTTTCCTTGTTAATACTAAGTAAATTATTAGATTAGTCTTTTGTAGTTTTTAGTGGGGTGCAGTTCCACTACACCAGAAAGCTGGTAAAGCATTTAGATATCACCACCATCTTAGGAATGAAGTTAAAAAAATTATATAAAATAATCTTTTTCATAACTTTATGAACTTAATGCCTCAGACGGCATTGCATTCTCATGTAAATGTTCCTGTCCCTGACTTGATATGAAAGACAGCTTAAATGGCGGAACATAGGGAACCATCATCAAACCAGAAACAATCGCACGATAGCCTGAACCATAGGCCTTATCCCCTGCTAAAGGATGCAAAAAAGCCAAAACCAAAAGCCAATTGTTGCACGCTAATGCTACTTTTGGCCCAAGGGTTTCTCATTGGACAAAAGGTGGCAGAAATGAAAATATGCTTCTTACATGCATACTTTCTGCGGAGGAACATTATTTTCCTCGTTAACTTCGCTAAAAGTCATTTCAAGATGTTGAAAACATTTCCCAAGGTTACTTACAAAAGTAGATGTAGAACTAACCTCTTTCTGTAAATAACTTGATAAGAACAAACTCACACAAGCATATTCACGCATATATTAAGTATCAACTTATCGATCAAGTCTCTCAAGGCTTCAACTGCAGCTCTAAAGGATCAATGAGCCCTTCCAACACAAGAAGCTCGTCTAGAAGTGCAAGTTTCTCCTCTTCTAGTGCTTTAACCTCATTTTTGACATCTGACAACTCTTTTCCGATCCCACAGCTTTCTTCCTCGAGCAACAGGTACTTCTTCCTCAGTGCCCGATACTCGTTTCCCAATGAGTCCAAGGGTGAAATCTCTGGTGGTTGAGATATGGCCACAGCCCTGTTCTTTGTCACTTTTTTGGATCCTTTATTCCCTGCGTTAGTTGGCAGAGGCAATGGTTCTTGAAACCCTTTAACGTTGAGGTCATATTGAGAGATAATGGTCTTCTTTTTTCGTGACTTAGAAACTGAAGGTTCATGAGGTGGCAACATACCAGGACTTAGCATCTCTCACAAACTGCAGATAACACTGCAGAAGAGACGATAGAGAGATATTAGAACAGATGCATGAAGAACATTTAGGATAACCCAAAGAAATATCGGAAACTAAACTAGAATGATGTTCGTGATAATTGAAGTATATGAGAATGCTACCATAAGCATTCTAGGAAGCCATGTACTTCATTAGAGAGATAACCTGACATAGCAAGGAAACAATACATGGAGAAAGTAGACAACAGAGGCTAGACATGAAAACATGGAGACTGCCAAACATTTATACTATGTTTGGTAAGAAGATTGGTCACAAGAAACAGTGACTAAAAGAAACTGTTCACGTAGATAGCGCAACATATTAGTGGTTGTAAACTTGTAAACAAGGAGACAGCCCTCAATTGGAAAACCTTTAACTTTTAGCAACTTATAGTTGCATTTTGTTATGGTTCAGAAGCTATTTCCAGATTCTAACTACATAAGGTTGCTGAAAAAGCACTTGACAGGTTTTCCCGCAAACAGCTTATAAAAATGGTCTGTGAGACATGCTACCATTCGAGGCTGACAGAAATTTTTTTTCAATGGTCCCAAAAACACTTTTCCTTTAGAAATTGAAATAGCAAAAAGACAGTACCTTTTGAAACCTCTACTGTTTCGGCCCCAAAACATGTGAAATTGAACAAAACCAAGCACCCAATTTTTAGGTGGAGAAAACTCATCCATTGAAACTCTAAGTAGCCATTACTAGTACCATCAAAAGGGCTCTCTCTTCCAATTATTAGAAGTTAATACACGTTAAATGATGTCATACAATCTCACAGGATGGTATCAGAAAGGCAAAAGCCAAGTTAATACACCTCATGCCCAACTAAAAAAGTTCGTCTGCACTTGCATGGCCAAAAAATATGCCAAAAATGAGGGAACTCCCACCACTCACTCTATTGGGCCAACTATCCTTAATTTTAGGGATTAAATTTTAGCTTACATTACTTTATCTAAAACTATTCAGTCCCCTAAAAGCTAAGGAGTTTGCTACAGTGAGCGGTGAGCCCCTTGAACTAGGGGACAACAGTTCATACCAATTACTATTTTTTAGTTTAGAGGGTCTGGTGTTGGACATCCCCTATATTCCAATATCTATTTTGCGATTACAATTTAGGAAATGCGAATGTTACTGGTGGACGGAGTTCCTCAAGGGTGCTTTTTAAAGAAAATACATAATATAATGTTTCTACCCTAAAATATTAAAATTTTTAAGGTGACATGATAGAACAAAATTTAACAATACACAATCGGATTCAAACACACACTGGAATGATTTCGTTAAACCTTTTACGTACACACATCTTAGAAGACTAGATCAAACACAAACAAGCTTTGAACAAATTCCATTTCATCAACCAAAAAAAAAAAAAAAGTCACCACCCAGTGATGGCAAAAACAAAATTAAGACATTCTCATACGATTCCAGATATATCATTCAAAGGCCACAATTTTCACAAAATAAGAACCCTAAACTACTCCTAGGACCAGAAAAGTGAATTGACAAAATTATTAAACAGTAAAAATCAGAATCTGATACTAGGAAAACAGTTTAATTTGTAATTGTTAGTACAATGCATACCTACAACAGTAGACGAGGCTGTGAATAGCTGCAAATCCAATCGTGTGTTATCACCAGTTTATGTATATATGTATGTACTCATCTGGTTTGGTTCTCACATTAGTTTTGGTTTGGTTCCTGTTCTAAAAATTATAGCACCGAAGGATTCGGTTCAGTTTCTGGTTCCTAATGTTTTAAAGCCAAAATCGAACTGGAACCAACTGAACTGGAACCGCAACCCATATGAAACCAGGTATATATAGTTATAAATTATGTATATATACATTGATAATTGCATATTATACATATTTTTCAATCTAATCATCCAATATCCAAACTTTGGTTTTAGAAACGAATATTTTCAGCAGATTGTCACAACAATTGGGTTCAATTAGAAGATTTTTATTCTATCTTCCTAATTTGTATCAATTTGTAATAAATCATCACTTAGTTGGTTGACAAGGGTATGATAAATATTTTCATATTGGTCTCAGTTCTAACACAGAACCATAACCGATCCACCAGGACCAGAACCGATCCCGAACCAGTGATTCTGGTTCCTTTTGTTCTGGGCCATTATTGGTTCGGCTCTAGTTATAATATTTCAAAACCGGTGGAGATAGGTTCGGTTCCATTCCAAGCCAAAAACCGACCTAAACCAATTCGTGTACATCCCTAATTATAACTACATAAGAATCTTTTTCTTTCAGTGTAAGAAATATAGAGGATATATTTTCAAATAATGATTATAAGTATCATAGTCAGATAAAACTTAAAAATATATTTTTTTTTATATTGAATATACTTAATTCGTCCATAAATAATTGATATAGTCAATCTAAGACACAGTTTTATGTAAAGCCAAAAGTAACTATCCAAATTTTCAATTTGCATTCAAAAAACTAAATCTACCCTTATTTATTTTTGTCTTATTCTTCTCTTAGTAATCCGAGGGTTTATAGTGTAAGTATATTAAATTTGTAATTATTGCAATTACCAAAAATAGAAAGTGATCAAATATTTTTGGAAAGCCCAAAAAAAATGTATCAACAATTTATATACGGATCGAGTAATGAAAAGTGATTGCCAACAGTTGTCACGGACCGACACTTATTCTCCTCCAAGACATGGATCGTACAGGGTTTGGACATTCCGAGACTTTCCGGAATATCCTCAAACAGATCAGATCTAGAAACTTCCGGACTTTTCTCGTATTCTTGCATATTCTTGTACATTCTAAATTTATATGGAATGTTCTAGATTTGTATACAATAGTATGGAATATAGTGAAATTGCATAAAGGATTCTAGGAAGATTGTGGTTGTGAAAATCCTAGAATGTCCTAGGAATATCCTAAAACATTCTAAGTGGGTTCTAGTTAAGGGAAGATCTCTCTTTGGGCCATAAAAGTGGGGAAGACTGGTTCAATTGTATCATCCAACATTTGTGAGTGAATACTGTTGTCAGAAACTTTAAAGTAGTGAAGTTGTTGCTCCTGAGTTTGCGATAGATTTATGTCACCTTTTTTTTTACATAATATTTAGAAAGACAAAATGAGTATCTATAATAATTTCTTAATATAATTTGAAGAATATGTTGTATTCAATTACTAGAATAAAAGGTGAAACACAAAATAAATCAAATGAAATATAATGTTGAATTATATATACTAATGATACTAGACGAGACTGCAATATGATCATGTCCCTTCAAACTCAAATTTGTCTATCACCAATTTGCTACTGGTCTGCACCGACAATGAGCTCCTAAGGTACAACGTATGCTCTCACGACTCAAAGGAAGCTGCAATCAAGGTGTCTTATCGAGCCTTTGATGGTGCAGTACTCTCTTTCCTTATACGACTGTGAGTGAATGTATTGCTGTAAGTGCTATGTTTTTTGCTGTGTATTTCAAATAACTGAAAAATGGTTTTTAATAGTCATAAAAACTGAGTGTTTCAGTCATAATGTCACCATCATGGATCCAGTAGTTGAGAAGAATTTAAACCACTTACTAGCAGTGGTTGAGACAACTCAAAACCACTCATCAGCAGTGGTTGAATGGGGTCTTCACAAGTTCTGAACTTATTTATCAAGTTTTGAAACTTTTGGATATTTTCAGTAATTTTTCAAAAGTATTTAATTAAAAAATTAAATATTTAGTTCGAACCACACTTGTGCACCCAACCCGAGCCATGACCTCGGACCTCTGACCTTGACCCGGTCTCGAAACCAGACAAGGATAAGGACGCACCTAATGCGCCATGAGCAACCAAATACCAAGTCAAGGCCCCGAGCCCCAGCCCCAGCCCCAGCCCCAGCCCTAACCCCAGGCCTAGGCCTGGACCAGATAGACGGACATTGCTCATATATGGTGCTTCTACTTTCATGTGCTTGTGTCACACTTGGTTACACCAACTAGATACCATATTAGATTATATCTCTAGTTGCACATGTCATTCTATTTATACAATAAAAAATTCTTTTACTTGGTCAATATGGGACAATTCTTACTTATGAGTTAACCCAACTTTCAATCTTCTTTCAACTCTTTACTTTGAAGCCAATTTCTATTCACATCGTGTAATAATTTTTGACAATATAATATACTATTTCGAAGCTCACATCACAAGCTTTAAATACCACCCAAGAATGGGAAAAAATATTATTTGTAACCTACATAATAATTGGCTCAAAATTGGTAATTTTCATGAGTTCCAACTTCATAAAAGACATGGAAAAACACTTAGTTTTCCAACAATCCTCTATATGAATGCAATTGGCTGAAATGCACCGTGCAACCTATATGCAATCTAAAGTACCACGAAAACTTGTTGCATCGGAAAATGTAGCTTTTGCCTTGAACCTTCCGAAGTGAAATATTATTGGATATACTTGTCAACTGATGGGCGTGATGCCTTTAACCGTTCGGCATTTTGTGTATATCAAGACAATAATACCCACACAATGCCTTTTCTACACTACTATTTGGCTCATTCGTTGTTATCTATTTTGGTCCTGGACTACCTTGGAATATTCTTTGAGTGCTCCAGATATGTAGCCCTTAAAAACTCATCTCATAGTAGCGGCCCCTACACACTCGATATAGGTGATCTCAAGTTAAAGGTATCCTGTCATACCCTACTCATTAATACGAGATACTCGGATCATTAAAAGCCTCAGCTTAACCTTAACATGGTACA
>MKEJ01031094.1:0-11787 GCA_001753735.1 Embelia ribes
ACAAGCTGCTCAAGCCGTATGTCAGGTGTTCATCAACAAATCCCGGCTTCGATCCGCAACAAGCTTCTCAAGCTGCGTATTGGGCATTCTTCATCAAATATCGCCTTAGATCTACATCAAGCTGCTCAAGTTGCATGTCAGGCGTTCATCGTCAAATCTAGCCTTAGATTTGCAACAAACTACTCAAGCCACGTATCAGGCATTTATCAACAAGTCCAACCTCAATCTGCAACAAGCTGCTCCAACTGCAGATCAAGTATTCGTCATCAATTTGAAGTCTTCAATCTACAACAAGCCGTTAAAGTCATGGATCAGACAAGTCAAATCAAACACTTTCTTAAGATCAAGTTAGAAAGCTCTCAAGACAAGGCAAGTTAAATTTATTGAGATCAAGTCACAAGACCCTCAAGACATTAAGAAAAGTCAAAGTATATCAACTCGAGAACAAGTTGTCAAGTGCTCGAGTCAAAGTCAATCAAGTCAAGTTCAAGTTGAGGAGAAGAGTCAAAGGATTTTATTTCTTGTAATTAGAAATTATAGAGGATGTATTCGCTTAAATTCAAATCGATAAAATTACATTATTTCTTAATTTTCCTGTCTTATTATTTAGATTAGGAATTTTATGCGTTACAAATTTGGCACTCCCGGTAGGACCTCCTCTGCCTTTCATCTCCAATCCTCAATCAAAATCCTCAAATCACTTAATGGAGTCCAAGGATAATAACTCGAAGACTCCTCAACACCAGCTTGAAGGCTCTAAATTCTCAAATAAAGAAAAGTCTGGGTTAACTACCTTCAGCTGGAGGGTCATTCGCAGCATGGCTAAGGCAAGGGAAACAAGTATTCCAGTCGCCATTCTAACTGAGCCACCCCAATATTTGGATCCGTTCCATCAAAGCCTTCAGATCCCCATGGGGGCAAGCAAGACAAAAATGGAACAACAATAGATGAAAATGCTACTTCTATTGAAAAGGCCCTATTACAGCTCTCAACGTCAAAGAGTTCTGCTACCAACTTAAAGACTCTTCAAGAAAATCATGTGGATGAAGAAGACTCCAAAAGTTCCGCCCCAAGTCATTCCACGATGGAGTACAATTGAAGATTGATCATCCTTTCATGGCTATGCCAGTCATGGCTACTAGTGTTATTACTTTAGAAGAACAAGTTAGCATCTTGGCTAAGACTGTTGAAGGTCTCATGAAGTCCATAGATGATCAAGATGCACAATTTGCAAGGCTGGCGAACAAGGTAGAACATCTAATAAAATCAAGTCAACGAGCCACTGCTTCTTAAACATTTCAAAATGTGTTAGATTCTATTTCCAAAAGTCTTGAAATGGCAAACTATATGCACATATCAGCAACTAAAAAGGATATGGAAGTAGCCAACCTAGTTATGTCAGATAATGGAGCACTGTCGGTCGATCAACTTAAAGAGTTCATCTTGCAAACAATCAAAGGAAAGTATGAGGGATCCTCCAAGTCTTCTGCAACTTATGCGAAGTTGTACAACAAAAGAGTTGAACAGTTAAAAATGTCAATTGGGTACCAGTCTTCAGAATTTCAACAGTTCGATGATAAAGGAAATCCCAAGCAATATGTTGCTTACTTTGTGGAGACTTGCGACAATGCTGGGACAAATGGAGATTTTTCTGTGAAGGAGTTTCTGCGGACACTCAAAGGTAATGCCTTTGATTGGTATTGCAGCCTTAAGGTAGGGAAAATTGACAGTTAAGAATAGCTTGATCGGGAGTTCCTTAGTCGCTTCTACAGTACTCGATGCATAGTAAACCTGCTAGAACTCACCCATTCTCATCAAATGGAGAATGAATTATTCATTGAATACATTAATAGATTGAGAAGCTTAAGCCTTAACTACAGAGACCGGCTATGCGAAACTTCCGAGATTGAAATGTGCATTCAGGACATGCATTGTGAACTACAGTACATCATTAGAGGAATAAAACTACGCAGCTTTGAGGACTTGGAATCAGAAGCTTACCATATGAAGGTCACCATCTCCACTAGTAGAGGTTAAGGACTACCCTTGATGGATGCATAGGAAGGCGCTACGCAACAAGAAGTTAAGAATTAGGTGAAAGCAACTCCGAAGACTGAGAGTGAGAGAGCATTGGTTATATCAACAATATCATTCTCTACTGCGCCGGTAAAAATCTCCACAAGCTCAAAGAGGAATGAATTTGAGAAGAAGGACTTTTATAGAGGAAATAGAAAGCAAAGGCTAACTATGGAGCAGAATGAGAACCCTTTCCCTGATGCTGAGGTTCCACGAATGCTTAAAGAGTTGTTAATCCTTGAGCTTATCGAGCTTCCATAAATGAGGCGACCCGAAGAGGCTGGGAGGGTAACTGATCCAAAATTATGCAAATATTACCGTCTGATCAGTCATCCAATAGAAGGCTGCTTGGTACTAAAAGAGAAAATCGTCCAACTGGCAAGTCAAAGGAAAATATTATTGGAGTATGGCAATGAAGTAGGTACAACGCACGACATATTTGGGTAGGGATCAACATTAAAGACTTTCGTCATCCAATTCGAGTCTCCCCCACCTTTGGAAATGGTAGTTGAAGCTCCCGAAGATTCGGTACCACCCTTTGAAGTAAATCGACTCTTGCAAGGGTCGAAACACAAAGATGAGGAAGTATGGATGACTGTGACTAGCGAGAAAGAGATGAAAGCCTCGCGTCGCTATTAAAAGAATTGTCATGTAAAGGGGCCTACGGAAAAATCTCAAATGAAGGAAGAACGTTTGCCAAGACAAGCGCTATCTCCTAAGGAATCTTCTTTTGATCAAGGCGAACATGTTTACAAGAGAAGCGAGAACGGGTGTTGCTTCTTTGATGCTAACAATTGCAAGGATTGTCTGGATGACCAATGGGACATTCATTAAGATGACCAAATGCTGAAAAGAATAATGAACAAGAGGGGAGAAGAAATCATCCCAACAAGTCTTCAAAGAAAGATATGAAGTGGGTGATCCAAAAGGTGGGCTGCTTAGGGAGTCTTCAGGCAGGTTTGATCACTACATCCTATATCCCCACAGGAAGAATATGTCAGAATCAGAGGAATTGCATCCGGCTGGTTACATAGCTACTTGTAATGCTGTAAGTATAGAAGAAGCCCCTCAAAGTCAAAGCGAAGTAGTTCAAAATCAAATGCCAGAAGGATAAGAAGATCTTCGAGAATGGGCTGGACATATTGCATGTGCAGAAGTTATCAAGTTTTTCGAGGAAGATATGCTGCTAGGATCAATGCCTTGTGGATCAATTTGTGAAAGGCTCTCAATACTACGCATGAGATCAGTTGCTCAAAAATTAGTGCATGAACGACTAGGGGCAAGGATCATTGTTCCAACCAAAAGAAGATCAGTTAGCAAGAAACTGGGGCAACTCATAATTTTCAAGCTTCTACTGACCCAGTGGATACTAGCATTGGAAAAATCACATCACAAAAGCAGATAGCCATAACCATGAAAATCTCTACAGAGTTTTCGGAAGGAGGATTTACTCTTACTCTACATCACTTCACCAAAGCTAACAAAGAAATCCAAATAAAAAATAATGGTTTAAGAATCAGTCCCATCAGTGGGGGTTCTTAAAACACTACTATCTTTGAAAAAAAGAAGACACTCCATGACGCATGAGTATAAACTGCTTGTTACTACATTTCATAACGCATGAGTATGAACTACTTGTCACTGCACTCCATGACGCACGAGTATAAACTGTTTGTCACTTGTCACTACACTCCATGATGTAAGAGTATAAAGTGTATGTTACTCCTGGCCCGTAAGAGTATAAACTGTGAAAGCGGGAAATTTTTTTTTGGATAATCTCTACCTCCATTTAGGTTGAATGTTTGAAGGGCTTCCAAGTTCTTAAGTCTCACACGGGGTTGAACATCCAAAAGGGTATCAAATTCTACGCATCGCCGCCCTTGTCGAGTATCTGGGGTAGCCATCAAATTCCTATGCTTTGTGCTTCGCTACTTGTAATGTCTACATCTTCGCCTTCGTTGAGCGTCTGGAATAGCCATCAGATTCTTATACCTTACGCTTCATTGCTTGAAATGTTTGCATCTCTACAATGGTTGAGCCTTGGGGTTGATTACCAAACTTGCATCTTTGTGTGAATCAAAAACTCTTGTCAAATGCTTGGAAGGTTTGCATCTACTATCCTGGATAAAGCCATCAAATTGTGGGATTTCAAAGGCTCGTAAGCTTCATTCACAAGCTAAGGTTGTCTAAGAAGCTTCAATTGCCAATTGCTTACCAAAAGCATCTCCTTCCAGCTGCTTCAATTGCCAGCTGAGTTATTCGTAAAGGCTTCAAGTGTTTAATCAAGTTGCATTGAAAGCTGAAATCATGGCTTGGTGTTTTAAACAATCTAAAGAAATAGGCACAAAAAGAATCAAGAGCATTGTGCAGTAAAGAAAATATAAATTAGCTTACCTAGGTGAAGAAGAATCTTTGTCAACCACTTAAGTTGTTTCTGCTAGTGAAAATAAGAAAAGCAAGGAAACACAAGTCAAGTAACAGGAATGGCAAAATACTGGTACAGATGGCATTACCTCTATTGATGAATTGACATTACACCTCGATAACTTGAAGAGGTTGGTATGATATTCCATTGTGCCAATCAAAGTGCCAATGATGGATACAAAAACGCCAAGTATGTTGGACATAAAAGTACTAATGGTAGTTACAAAAGTACCAAGTATGGTGGACACAAAAGTACCAAGTATAGTGCAATTACACTTTTGTGGACACAAAAATGCCAAGTATATTGCAATTACGCTTTTGTGGACAAAAATGTGCCAAGTATTGTGCAATTATGCTTTGGTGGACACAAAAATGCCAAGTATAGTGGAATTTTGCTTTTGTGAACACAAAAGTGACAAGTATGTTGGACACAAAGTATTGTATAACGTACAGTTATGTCTCTATGAGTTCAAAATAGTGGACACAAAAGTGCCAAGTATGTTGGATACAAGGTACCGTATAATATGCAGTTACGCCTCCATGAGCTCGAAGTAGTGGACACAAAAGTGTTGCGTAATGTGTAGTTACGCATCCATAAGTTCGAAACAGTGGACACAAAAATGTCACGTAACATGCAGTTACACCTCCATGAGTTCAAAATAGTGGGCACAATGTGTCGCATAACGTTCAGTTACGTCTCTATGAGCTTGAAATAGTTGACAATGAAACGTCACGTAATATGTAGTTACGCCTCCATAAGCTCGAAATAGTTAACACCGAAGTGTTGTGTAATGTATAGTTATACCTCCATGAGTGCAAAATAGTTGACACCAAAATATTGTGTAGCATGAAGTTATACCTCCATGAGTTTAAGTGGTCGATCCAATGGGTTATCCTCATTTGCTCCAAGCAGTGAAAAAAACCAAAAAACAAAAAAAAAAAAAAAGGAGAGAAAAAAAAATGGAACAAGGAAAACTAGATAACTAAAATAAAGATTTCCTGACAGTGGAAATTTATTCGTCAAAATGCCTAAAAAAAAGAGTAAATGGTGTAAATCAAACTACTCTTATACTGCAAAATAAAACACAAATATTTGCGAAAGAAAATAATAATTCAATAACAATGAATTATTAGTGTTGTCATNNCATTTTATTTCTTTATCCTCCTTCACTGTATAAGTTTTTGGGGATGCGCTCATATACTCATGTATGTTCTCTCCTTCACCCACTGGACATTGCTCCCGTCGGCTCGCTCCAAGGCAATAACTGCCACCATGATAGATACGATTTCCATCGCCGAGGTCACCACGACAGTAGCCTACTGGCCGCCAACGACCGGCCCACTGCGAGTCCAGATCGTTGCCTCCTCCTGAGCCACGACCCCTGCGCCGCACGACCGTCGGCCTGCCACTACAATTCCATTCCGCCGATTCCTTGCTGCCCTCCGCTACAACCGCCTCTCAGTAGCCGCAGCATCGGCGAGAAGAGCAGGTCTCTTCGTCACCGGACTATTCAAGCCCCCTCGCCGAACCTCTAGCCACGCTAGCTCCAATTGCATCACAAAACCACCACTGCCACCAGCAGCAGGCAACTTGTCTCCACCGCCATGTAGCAGTAGTGCGTCGTCATTAAGGCTCGCTAATGTTATATGATACTGACACGAGTAAACCAATTGAAGCCAACCAGTGTTGTTACCGGTAGATTGGACAAAACTGTGAACAAGTCACAGACCAAACCCGTAAATAAACTGGTCCACGGGTGAGCCGTATTGGAAAAACTCAGTGATTGAGCAGTAAAAGAATCTTTGGTGATTATGCCAATCTCAGAAAGAGCAAGTCCAAAATTTCTGTATGGGCATGTGGTAGATCAATTTGGTCAAAGTCAAAATCTACATTGGATTTCAACATGCAAAATTATGTTAAATAAATGGGATATCTGCTTAAATGGCAATTTATAAGTTTGTGGGAAAAAAAACAAAAATTTGGACTTCATGAAGAAATAAAGCATATGCTCCTGACATAGTTAGGAATTTTGGTAATTGTTTTCCATTTACATGTCACGACATACTCCAAAATTGAACCAAAAAAATGGTGTTACTAAGCTACCCAATTTCGCTTGCCTCATCACCAAGGTTTGGCTTTTGATATGATATTAGCTACTAAGATTGCGGATTACACATCCATGTTAAAGTAATCGAGATCCACTCACTCTCAAGATCAATTGCGTGACCATGTCTCGAGGGGCATTCGTAGACACACAAATTTTTCGACAAATAAAATGGGCTACAAATTTTGAAGCCCCAATTAAAGTAAAAGGGCAAAGTAAAATGGGTCAGTTAGTCTTGAAGCTCATTATATTAATTATGCTCATAATTAAAATGAGATAATTAATAAATAAATAATTAAATAGAATAATTAATTAAATTATTATTTTCTTAAAGCAACAAATCAAATAAATATGGCAAAAGCATATTTTATTGCCTTATTTACTCACTTTCAAACACTATAAAATGAGGGTTTGTGCCTCAATTTAAGAGGACAGAGAACAAAGGCATCGAGCATAAAACAACATGTCAGTCTTCAAGCCTAAAGAGATAAACTCCGAAACTCGAATATTAACTCTTAAACATTCAAAGGAATTGAAAAACGCCAATAACAATTCAATATTTCTTCAAGAGTATGAAGAACAACAACTGGATTCTAGATCAAGCTGCTTAAACTCTTGAATCAGGAGTTATTCAACAAATCTATTTTAATCAATAATAAGCTATCGAATCTGCAGATCAAGTGTTTCGAAATCAAAACTTATCATTTCTTCAGCAGTACGAAGAAATCAAAGAACATCAGGCACATTAAAGATCAAGCGCGGAGCTCTTGAATAAGGCATTTATCAACAAAATCGAGCTAGATCCATAACAAGCTCTCGAAGTAGCAAATCAAGCATTTAACGAGAATAATCAAAGGATTATATTTATTGTAATTAGAAATTACAAAGGATTATACTCTATTAATTTCAAATCAATAAAAATTATCTCGTTTCCTCAATTTTCTTGTTTGTTATTTAGATTATGAATTTTGTGCGTTATAGAACTGCACTAGTTCAAAAGAAAATTCATTATTTGCTGTAAAAAACTCGGGTTTGAGTTATGTTTAAATTATTGGAAATATAATTCAACGAGTTTTCCAACCATACCCAATTTGATAGGAAAAAAGTATTCCAAAATTTCCCATTAATTAATTAAAACTCTAATTTTTTACATAAGAGACATTTCAATGAACGGTGATCAAATCGCTCGCTCAAAACTACTCAAAACTCATTCTTTTACTCTTAAAACTTCAAATCATCGTCCAAATATAATCATTTTTCTCATAACTCCTAGAACGTCCTAATTTGCTTTTAAATTGTCTCATTTTATGTCATAATTCTGCAAATAACATACAAATGCGGAATAATAAAATATAATATATTTGATATATTAAATCGCTATATAAATGACCTATAAATTTAATTATATACATTTAATTTATATATTTTTATGACCCAATCAAATTGCCATTCCCTAATTTTGTAACTGCGAGTATGGGTTGTCATCAAATTTTTATTTTAATATATCGGTGCAGCAGATTTGGGGAAGCCCCATCTTCCTTTTTTTGCGTTCAATGTTTTTGAATTAGCCCACAACTATTCACCAGTAGTAATCCGTTGATTATATAGACTGTAATAATATTTGTTTTTGTTTTCTAATTTTTGGGCAATTAATATTTCTTTTTAGTTTTAAATTTTTAAATAAGAGTAAATGGTATACATAGAAGCTAATTATACCAAAATTGGTTCAAACTAATTTTAGGAGTAAAATTTTATACATATTTATGCGTAGAAATTTCTTATATTTTGCTATGCATATCTTGACACGTATGAAAGAAAATAATGTTACATAACAAAGAAAACTTACAATTTTTTCCTATAAAATGAGCAATTTTATAGCAAGTGATTGTATGCTGAAATTGTTTAGTCTAAAAAATTCGTACCGTGCGTGGGTAATATATAATTTGCATAACAATTCTCAACTGCTTAGTTTTAAAATCACCCCCAATTTTTTTTTTTTTTGAATGGACAATGGTCATAATTTAATTTCAATCACTATTTCCAATAACATACGCATAATTACAATTGTTTCTTTTTATTGTTGAATTCCCGGGTGACTAAGATACAGATGAAAATAACATATGAACGTCCAAAAATTAAGTATATTCATTCTACATTTAGTACAATATCTTCGATAACTAATTAAAATAAGAAGTGTACTTCACAGCCAGCCATCTATTATTCAAGTCATTTTATTTATCTATTTATCATTTTTTCGTTAATGGCCATGAATTTTATATTTTTCATCCATGACAGAGATTGCTCCACCAGGCAAGTCCTCTCAGTACAAAAATAAAAATTCTATAATGTATAGTAATCAATTTATTTTCAATACAAATTATCATAACTTGTGAACAACTTACAATAAGTATTTTTAATTTAAATTAATTGTATTAAATTATTCTCATTTTATAGTAACTTTATCTTCAAAACACAATAGTTTTGTTAAAAAAATATTACAAATTACAAGAAAAAATTTTCCATGATTGAAAACAAATCCCTCCAATAGACCATATCTATATAGTTAGTCAGCAAAACCTTTATTCAATGCTCGTGAAATCAAAATCAATGTCGTTTCTACAACAAAAGTTAGAATCCAAATATTTATTTAACTTGAAAATAGGAAAAAGAATTAATGGTTGAAAATTATAACTTTGAATATATTCAATGAGTCGTAGAACCAAAATTTGATACATCTTAGGGAAACTTCCTAGAAGAACATTTTGCAAAATACAGTATGTTTGCCACCTCAGCTGTGACATGTCTTATGTATATATTGGTCTAATAGCAAACGACAGACCCCTAAAAATAAAAAGCTTATGTCCATGGAAAGGAATCAAGAGGGGAGGAACAAGAGGGTTGAGGAGACAGAAAGGGAAGGAGTACGGTACCGTGGGGTCCGCAGGAGGCCGTGGGGGAAGTTTGCGGCAGAGATAAGGGATCCGTCGAGGCAAGGGGCCCGCCTGTGGCTCGGAACGTTCGATACAGCTGTTGAGGCTGCCCGAGCATATGATAGGGCCGCGTTAGCGATGAGGGGACATCTCGCGGTGTTAAATTTTCCCAATGAACAGTGTCATTCTGAATTTTCAAGTTGTAATGATCATACATCATTTTCGTCATTTTCGAGTAATATCGGTAGTGGGAGTTTTGAGAATGGGAGTTCATCGATAGGACAAGAAGGAAAAGAAGTGATTGAGTTCGAGTACTTGGACGATAAGGTGCTAGATGAGTTACTCGAACCCAAAGAGGAGAAGAATAAATGAAACCCATGAGTAAGATTTATAATTTGCAACGTCTCCTTTATCCTAGTTGTTGTTTTTCAGTCTATATTATTATTTTTTATTGGAAAAAATAAATAAAGAGAACACTCGTTTTGTTTTTTATTTTTATCCATTCTTACCTTGTCGAAAGGTGTTTCTAGTTTTCCTCATCATCAATAATCATCGAAGAAAAACTATGCGTTTAAAAGTAATGACTAAAGTTAGTGACCTCTATTATTGCTCAACATGGAAAAATTTAAAAGAAATATATTTTGGTTAGTGATGTGTCTACAAACAAGATCCAATTAATAATCACAGAAAAGGCCCAATTATTTTCTTTCCTTTTTTGGTAAAGATCTCTCCAATAATCGAATACCAAAACTAGAAACTGTCTATGTTGTTTTGTTTTGCACTGACACAAATTGAAAGTCAAATGTACAGTACTTTATTTCCTGAATAATCAATTATACAAATCATAAATTTAGAATAAAAAAATTCTATAACATGTGGGCTTTTTATCTGAAAAAGCACATTTTCTCCAGATTTGGCCCAAAATAATGTTATATGTAAGCAATGGTGAATGGGTTCTTTTGCTTCCTTTATGCATATTGTTCTTTCTTTATATATGCAACATCCTTGGAACTTCTCTGATATCAATTAAATCATATGCAAACTATGCATAGATTTATTTTCTTTCTCCGAACAAAAATATATGGAAAAATACATGATTTTGGTTCCACATTTTGGTTTAATAGGATCCGCGTTGATCAATCGGAAAAGTTTAGCATGCACAAAAACAACAAAAACGTAAAGGAAGTGCATACTAAATAGTGCGTTGATCAATCGGAAAAGTTAATATACACTCAAATGCAGAGTCACATTAAGGTTATATAGGAGTCTCGTCGTTAATACTATAGTCATTGGCGGACCGAAGACCCGCCTCCCTTGCTGAAAAACTCGGGTTCGCCACTGGATGGAGCCACGTTACAGGACCTATAGAGAGGTTTCTTTCTGAGACATCGAATGAAATTGAAACAATACTGATTAACAATGACACACACAAATCGAAAAATAGTTCAAACATTTTTCTTCTTAAGAAACTTACCCCAAAAAAAAGTACCTAATAACAGTGGATCCTAAGAAGAGCGGTGATCAAGCCGAATACTTTTCATATGCGCTTGGAATTCAGTCTCATAGCAAGGTTATACATGAGTTTCATATGCACTAACGATTCGTAGTCTTAGAAAGGTCAAACATAAGGCTAATAAGTATTTACAATGTAATCGTGCATGCTCGAATTACAACGATTCAGGATATTCAAGTTCAAATTACGGTATCTTAAGGGAGTGGATAATAAGAAGCGCCACGATCAAACACAAAGTGTTACATGCAATCGTAAATACAGTCTCAGAGAAAACAGAATTTATTCACGCTTGACTCACCACCACGAAAAAAATTTAAAAACTTAATTATTCATCTCTGTCTTCTTTACTTACGAGGAGATCCTCCAGCACCTTGTCATCCAAGTACTCAAATTCGAATACTTGTTTCCCTTGCGTAGAATAAGAAGAAGATGATGACCGAGACTCGTTATTAGTACTAAAGTGACCATTGCTACTGGGCAAGCTGTACTCCTCGGGGAAGTTGAGAATGGCCAAATGACCCCTCATCGAATAAGCGGCTCGATCATAAGCCTGAGCTGCTTCCACAGCTGTGTCGAACGTTCCTAGCCAAACGCGGGCACCATGGTTAGCGGAATCGCGTATTTCGGCCGCGTATTTCCCCCATGGCCTCTTCCTTACCCCTCTATACTTTGTCTCCCCTTCTTTTGTTTTGTTACGCCTAGTATAATCCTCTTCCATTGTTTTGTTTTGTTTTGTTTT